>JAAAKG020145980.1:0-32687 GCA_010014905.2 Druon quercuslanigerum
TAATTTATTTTTGCTTTCAACTAGTTTTTATCGAAAACGTAAAAAAAATAATATAAAATAATAATATAATAATAATTTTATGAATTAAAAATAATATTTATTGATCTCAGGATGTAGTTAATCCTGTTAAATGATTTATGTCATTATTAAAACAATGAATTTTTTTTATTTCCTTCAAATTTGATGGCTTACATCATTTTGTGACAATATCAATTAAATCATAAGTCACAATTAAATTTAAGTTCTAAAGTGTATTTATTATTTCAAAATCAATATGTCGATTACACTGATTATAAAGAAAGGTATATTCACCAATAAAAATTATGATTTAAGTTTAAAAATTTTCTTTTAAACACATTTCTGAGGATTAAGTGATGTAGTTTACGTAATTTATAATAATTAAATAATAAAAGCAGGAATCTAGAGAATTTTGTAAAATAATTGAAATTGACTTACAATCGGTTGAAAAGTGTGGTTAGCATAAAAGATTATTATTTTCTATATATTTCCAAAAATCACTTTAAATTTTTGAATAAATTACTGTTTACATTCTTATACTTCTTAGAAATATAAAAACCAGATGATAATACTCAGAATCATTAAATATAATTTTTGATTCAGAAACACGATTTTAAGAACATTTTTGAAATAATAATTGTTTAAACGGCTTCAGAAAATAAAAATTGTTAAAAAAATAGCAATTTGTTAAATGTTGGAAGAAATGTATCAAAATTATTTAATTATTCAAAAAAAGTAGCATAAGATATTGACTTGAGAAATAAGTGGAAATCTATAACTCAATTTTCATAAATTCCAAAAAGAAACAATATTTAATTGTTTAAATAATTAGCTAATATCTAAAAACAAAATTCGACTTACAACAATGACCAAGAATTATGTTTGATTAAGAAAATGTGATTTTTTTACATTTTTGGTCATCAAATAAGTTTTTCAATTATATACCTTTATTTAAATAGTTAAAAATTGTTTAAAAAGTCATAAAATGTTTACAAAGTGTCCATGCATAATGTAGATAGATTATTTTTTTGTATATATTTGGGGCGTAGGGGGGGGGGGTGTAGGCGTTAAAATTTTCTTTAGAGTGTAAAAAAATTTTGCAATGCATTTTTGGACCACCCTTATTTATACAACAACAATATATATATACTTGTAAATATCACATTTTTGTTTAATAATTCATTTTGCAAAGTTAAAAATTTATCAATTATGTTAAAAATTGTTATTTTATTTATTAACAATAAATCTTCGTGCTCGGTGTTTGTATTACACATACATTGATTCATGCCATTAAAAATGTCAACGAAAGTAAATAAACTTTAATTATATTTTAAATTATTTCTGTCGATCAAGATAGAAAAATACAAAAGCCGCTATGTAGTTCAGGGTTATCTATTAAACCTGAAAATGAAAAACACAAGCTGAGCCTATCTATTTCGAGACATATTTCATGTAGTCATTGTTGTCAGTAACTGGGTTGCTGCCCTACTGGGAGCAACCTTCATCTAAAAATGACAACGGTTCCCAGCAGAACCGTGATATGTATAAATTGACAACATTATTTGTACTTTATTCAATTGGATATTATAGTTTAGTTTTTATTATTCCTTAGGAATTTTATGAAGCCAAAAAAATATCCTAAAGTAATACAAGTAACACAGATTTAAAATGATCAGAAGAGCAGACTTTCCATCTTTCTTAATCTTCCTTAGTACCAGTAAAGGAGCAGAAGATGAATATTTTTTACCACACATTAAATTAAGAAAAAAATGATCAAAATTAACTAAATCTTAAAAAGTAGGATTATGCTAATATCCTCCAAAAATTCTAACTTGAATGAAATTTGCATTCTTTTACTTTAGCTTTTTATTAGAATTTAATACCAAAAACGTTACATGAAAAAGTAAAGCAGGATTTTCTTTAAACATTTTTTTATCTTTAGCCGAAAAAGAACTTGGAAATGGAAAATACGATTTTTAAAAGACTGTTACTGATGCACCTTTTTACTTCAAACGCCAAATTTAACGCAGTCATTCTGTCAATAAGGAGAAAATATCTGTTCCATATAAAAACAAGAGCAGTACGTTCCAATGTTCATATCCACTGTAATTCCGGAAACTTTATACAAATCAGTTATTTGTCTGTACCAAAATGGAGACTTTTATATTGACTCTGCTATTCTTCGTTTTCATATATCTGAAATATGCTCGTAAGTAGAAAACAATTTAATAATACGAAATTAATCATATATTCACATATCATACAATATTAGAATATTTTGCACATTATTTATGAATATTATATTTATCTAGATTTATTGAAATTTTTTATTAATAAAAATTAACTGCATTATCATGTGGATTTCAAGTGATTGGCCGCATCCACCTTTTTAACTAAGATGTTAACATATGATACACTGGATCATAATACGTGCGTTTCTTATTAATTGACTTCTATCTCTATTAATTAAATTTTTTTCATAAATAAAAATTAAATTTATTATCCGGAGTAGAAAAATCTTCTGGCGCAGATCTGGAACTGGTCAGCTATTCATAACATACAAATTTCTGAGTGTAAATCAGCTAAAATTCTTTTAAAAATTTTGAAAAATTTCCATCATGTCTGAAATTATACAAAATAACAAATTGACACTTTTCCAAATCAGTTTCTTTTTCTTATTTTCTTGGCATTAAAGTCTGGTCCAGATCTGGGACTGGTCCGCGATCCATATCATACTAGTTTGTATGTATCGAATAACCAAGTTTTTTCAACATTTTCGAAAAACTGTCCGGATGTCCAAAATTATATAAAAGAAGAAATTAACACTATAAAATATCAATTTCGTCCTTATTTTCTCTATAGTCTAGTCTGGACCAGATCTAGGACTACTCAGAAATCCATAACATAAAAATTTCTAAGTGTTAAATTTGGTAACCCTTTTCGATTTTGGCAAAAATTTGTGATGATCGATTTTCATAACAAAAACCCATAATAATCATGTGTTTTTTGCGTTCATCTAAGCTAGGGTAGGAGTTTGAACTGCATTATTTCTGTGACCAGTGGCAAGGGTACCTTTCCGCCCCCACGGGATCTGGAAAAGTGTTAGAGGTTTAACCAACATTATTTCTGTGACGAGTGACAGGGGAAAAGGGGTAAAGTTTTGACCAAATTGTCTGTGGCCAGTGACAGGGGTGCATTCTCGCCCCCCACGGTGCCTTAAAAAGGGGTAGGGTTTTGACCAACATTATTTCTAAAACCAATGAACGAGGTGCCCTTCCGCCCCCAAGAGGCCTGGAGAAAAGGAAGGGGCTGGACCAACATTATTTCCGTGACTAGTGACAGGGGTGCCTTCCAGCCTTAAAAGGACCTGGAAAAGGGGTTTAACAAACATTATTTCTGTGGCCAGTGACAGAGGTGACTTTCCTCCCCTCACGGTACCTGGATATGGGGTAGCGTTTTGACCAAAATTTCTGTGACCAGTGACAGAGAATGCCTTTCCGTCCCCAATGGGACCAGGAAAAGGGTTAGGGATTTGACCAAAATTATTTCTGTGACCAGTAATCTCGTATACCCCCATGCTGTCCGAATATATCCCAACGGCAGACTAGCCCTACCAAGTCTCACGACCGGCCCTATGACCAGGAGATCAGGAGACTTGTAAGGACTCAAGGACTTCAGGCCTATCTGACTCTGAATAAAGTAACAATCGCATTGGCTAGCCGCCGCTTCGAATCTAATTTGACAACAGACATCTGTACTTGCATTGGAGGTGTCGCCCCCTTTTGTTCTAAGCCTTGTAAAGTCCGGAAAATGCGATTTGAGCTGGTGAGCCAGGGTATCCTCGCCCGACTCTGATATTCCCCCCTGGCAATTTCAATGTGCCCAGAATAGCATTCGGATCTCGAGAAAGCAGCTTATCCAGTCTGGCCAACTCTTCCCGTTTCTTTATTTCTGTGTAAAAGTTGGTCCAGCTGTTTTGCTTTGCCCCTTGTCATCTCCAATAAGGTACATAGTTTCTTCATTTTGCCAGTATTGGTTCGTCTGAACCTCTCTGAATCTGGATTCCTATAAGAGTGCACTCCTTAGTTTCATGAAAAACTAATTTCGACCCGTTCTTCTTGGATTTTGGCCTATTTAGAGCCTGCGTGCACAATTTACAATTTACTATTATCTCTAAAACTAACGTAAAAGTGAGGGATGTTAAAGACTTTCTATCTTATTGAGTTACGAAACTCCCGGGTGTTCCCGCTATTAGGAATATCAGTAGTGGTTAAGATGATGACCGTGCTGCTCTACTAGATATGGTGTTAGTTATCATTGAATCCCAGAAGAAGAGGCGATATTTTACCAGTGTACGTATCTCAATAAGTCGGTTGGTATAGCTACCATATGGAAAATAAGAAGATTCCATGACTAGCTTTCCTATTAAATCAAGATCCATAACTATCATAATCAGGTTTTTCTCTCGAACAACTCAAATTGGCCGCCTTGGGTTTCTTTAAAAAAATTAGGCCCTCCCCGCTTAAATAACTAATATTATCTTGAACTATTTCAGGTTTATGTATTAGCAAGATACCTGAATGCCTCACAGTCATGCCCCTCTGCCAAAACAGCAGAGGTACCCTTGCTGTGATGCAAGTTAATTGGGATAATGGTTAAACAGGGAGCGATAATTTAGGTCTGCTCCTGATCTTATTGTGTCCCGACAGGTTCCTCCTGTCCCTTGCCGGCTCCCCTCAAGTTGATCTGTCCAAAGTGGTAAAAGGGGCCTGTTGTTGAGCTAGCTTTATTCCTCCTGCTGCGCCCTCTTCCCGAGGCCTATCATGTCTGACGATTCAACAGGACGTTGTCGTAAGTGACGGATTTAATGCCTCCAACGGTCTTTGGACCACCGACGGATCTTTCAGTTTACCCGAGAAACACGCCGTAGCTCCCACTAAATTTGGCAGCAACTCAACTCAACTCAGCTTGGGACGTTCACCTCTCCAAGGTCTTGTCTCGACCACAGGCTTTTGTAGATAAGCTTTAGGCGCTGGGTTGGCTGCAGCAAATACAAAGACGACAGAAGTACTACAGATGACGCCTTCATTTTAGGTCATTTATTTAGGCTATTTATCTTTATCTCTTGCCCATCTTTAGGTTATTACAGCACTCTCCAGGTAGTCTCTCTGAAGAGCTCAAACTGCTCAATAGTGAGCAGCGAGTCCGAGTAGCTCGTATCCGTCACCAAAATGGTCAAGGGTTCAGCCCTCTGAGCGGCTGTCACTCTTGTACCTTGTTGCTCTTTACAGGCCTCCATACCAACGGAGGGCTGTTTCTTTGTAGCTGTGCGGGCGGTAGGTCATTTCTGTCTCGATTCTAAAAATTGGAGATCGGTCCGTGAAGGAACTCGATCCAGGGTTTCAGAAATTTCTTCTTAGCTAGGGTCTTTCGCCCTTTTACCATACAACAATCATGCATACTAGAAAAGGCCTTTAATAGGAATCCTTTTTACATCGCTCAGAAGAGCCTGCTCGTAGGGGTTCTTTCATCCATTTTGATACGCATACAGACTAAAGTCCATTTGACCCCATGTGCCACACGATTAAGCCTCCCTATCAACTATAAGGTCCTCCAGGCCCTAGGAGGGTAACATGTAAAAAAAGACTATTATATAAGAGTTTCTAATCGACTATTCAATTGTATTACTACTATTACTATTATTCCTATTATTATTAATCACCGAGAAAGTGCGACACAAACTCGCGAATGTTATTTTTGTTAACACTTTTTTGATATATATGTATATATTAGGGTCTTTTAAAAAAAGCAATTTTTTTTAATGGTGTTGAAAAGTTAAGAGTACACATAAAAAAAATTGTAGTTCCTATTAGAGCCCTAAATATTAAGATTAATGTTTCCCTCTATTCATTTGCAATTTCTCTATTTAAGTAACACGCAAAATTTTTATTTTTATTTTTGAATTTTAATTACTTCGAAATAGCTTGTTTTCGCAACATCCCAGAAAAAGAATTTACAGGAAATTTCACGCTCTACAAAAAACATCTGACGGTCAAAGTTCCTCTGATCAACCGTTTTAAAGATATCTGCAATCCAATATAACACTAATCAATAATTTCGAATATTTTCCAATAAAACTGCAAAAAATATTATACTCTATACTTCTATTAATTTTTTTTGTAAAATGACTTGAATTCCGTTAAACTGAGATTGTAAATTTTTTTTTGTTAATTTACTCAATACGTATATCACAAAAAGCACAAATATATAAATATAAAGGTTAAAAATATCAAATAAATTATTTTTGGGTCTTTTTTATAACTTTATTTTATTTTCTACTCAATACTGATAAATTTTATTAAAAAATTAATTCTTTATAACAAAAAACCATATTTACCAACTAATTTTTAAAATTTGTTACCTTGAAAATATTAAAGTTTTATGAAATTATTTTTATTGCAATCGATTAAACTGCAAACGATTTAAACAGATTAATTGATTTCATAGATACAATTTCACTTAGAGCTTTATTTAGTAATGACTCTGAATTTTTTTAATCTATTATAAAGCGATTTGTTGCAGTTTTATTGTTTTTACAGTTTTTGAGAGCATAAACTATTTTTCTATTTGATAAAGTAGATATAATGAATCATCGTGAAAGCATCAAATCTATTATTCTTCTATTTGTTTCAACTGAATCATTTTAATCAAAGAGTGATAAAACTGACAACTCGTTGTTTAAATACCACAAGTATTTTTCTAAACATGTCCGTCAAACAATATTATTAAATTTTTTATATGAAATTAGTTCTTCTATTGAAGTTGAATCATTAGTATGTGCTGTTATAGTACGTGGTACAGTAAACCAAGCTTTTAAATAGAATATTATGGTTAATATACTAACTTCTCGTAATCCAATTATTTCTGATTTAGTAAAATGAAATTCACTTCTAAATAAAAATTTTTGTAACTATATATTACTGTAGGCATCCACCTTGCATGATGGACGGCTCTGAAACGCTTAAATGTAATATTTTTGGTAGTAGCACCCACCAGCAGTTAACGGTAATTGTCTCAACAATGATCCATCTATAAAAAAATTTTAAAGTCAAAATGAAATTAATTATATTGCAACCTCAACGTGGCGAAGATTAGTTATTATCAACTGATGTGAAGTAAAAGTTTCAAAATATTTTACAAATAGTCATGTGAAATTGATTTTCAATATTTTTAAGAAAAACAAGAAGTCAATTAATCAGTGTAAAATTGACGAATGTACTGAACTTTATACATTTTGATCTTTCACTTAAACATCAGTTGATAATTCTTCAGCGCTGGATTAAAAAATTTTAATTTCTATTTGATTATTAACAAAGTTTAAAATTTCATCCTTGATTGGTGTTATAACTTCTAAAACTTTTTTGTAACAAATAGCACCCGTAAAATTTGATTGAATAATTTCATCCTGCTTCTTTTCAAATCTCTGATATATTGGAACGTTTGCGCCAGACGAAGCAGGCCAGTATATTTTAAGTGCACTTCAAAGAAAAATTTCAAAAATATGGTGTCGACATGGCAAGTATAACAGTTATCAACTCAGAGCCTTTTCTACTAATACACACGCACCATTTCTAATTCCTGTAAAAATAAAATAAGAATTTAGCATTTAAACATTACTATAATTAACCGCTTTATATTTTTATCATTTATAAGTTATTTACCCGTATTTTACGCTGTAGTATCAGAACACAATGCTTTGATGTTATCAGTATTATTATTCCAATATTTTACTGTTGTAATAACAGCTGAAGCTTGGTTTTGTTCACTCCCAGATTCTAGTTTAGGAACTCTTAACAGTTGAAATTTACCTGATGATGATAAAATAATAGAAACCCGGTCAACTTGTTGTGTACCTGTAATATCTGATAACAGTTTTCCATTAAAATGAAGTTTCCAAATTAGTCTTCAGATTTAACGTCGCTTTTTTTCGGAATTTTTCCCATGCTCGGTTAATCGTCAGATGACTGAAGTGTACGCTTGCATAATCAACATTTAGGCAAGATAATAAAGCGGCAGTAATGTAAGTCGCCATCCTGCTCTTTACGTTAGCTCTATCCTAAGCCGCAGAAAGTTCTGGTTTCATTATATCAATTTTAAAAACTTGTTTTTTTGGAATTTTATCTTTATAATTAGAGATTATACGATAAGTATTACTTTTCAAAGATCATCATTATTGATTACATTAACATCCATGTCTTCGACATCGCTGGGAATTAGTTAAGAATTATATGAAATAAAACCACGTCGACTGGAAGATTTTAGTCCCAAATAAAATAATATTTTTTCATGAGCTACGTCAAATAGTTTATTTAATTCGTCCCAAAAAACGGATTTATTTTTTTGTTAAAATTTTAACTTTTTCCTCTTACGGGTTTTTTACAAATTCCTCCATAGATTGTGATTTTTTTGAACTAATTCACTCAACACATCACCAAGCAAGTACACTGTTTTCACCATTATGATTATAAAATTTATAACAAAAATATTTTAGAAAATTAAAGTAATAATATTACGGATAAAAAAAACAATCAGTATCAATGAAGAAAGATAATGACGAGAAGATAAAATAAAGCGTTAAAAGCAGAGCAACAAAGTGAAATTGGTACCGAGCGGCTAAATAAATCTCTATCGATATTTTTTAAATGAAAAAATTGATCAAATTTTATAATTTATTTAATTTCTTTAACATATTTACATAATGTTTTTATTATTTTTAATAAAATACAATGATAAATGTTTGGTTAGTTAGTGTAATAAGAAACTTTACATTTTCTTCTTACAAAAATGTATAAACTTTATGAAATATAAAATAAATTTCTTACAAAAGAGACCCAAAAATCATTTCTTTGATATTTTAAACCTTTATATTTATATATTTGAGTAAATTAACAAACAAAAATTTTACCACTCAGGTTAACGGAATTCAAGTGATATTACAAAAAAATAATATAAATATAGAGTATGAAATTTTTTTGCAATTTTATTAGAAAATATCTGAAAATTTTGATTAGTGTTATTTTTGATCGCAGATATCTTTTAAACAGTTGATCTTTAGACTTTTTTTGTGGAGCGTAAAATTTCCTATAAATCCTCTCTCTGGTATGTTGCGCAAACAAGCCATTCCGAAATAATTAAAATTCAAAAATAAAAATAAATTTCCCGTGTTATTTAAATAGAAAAATACAAATGAATAGAGGCAAACTTTAATATTAATATTAAAGGCTCTAATAGGAGCCACATTTTTTTTTATATGTGCTTTCAACTTTTCAACACCAATCACAAAAATTTTTTTTTTTTATACACCCTAGTATTTATCTTACATAAAAGTCTTCCGCAATCCTTTTGACGTGCGTAAATTTCCTTCAGTTTCATAACATCGTTAGAACGACATGATGTCTGACCATTCTTGAATAAAGAGGTATGAATTACAACTGGTTAACAGCCGTAAAGTTTGGACTACAACTACACCTTGATGCACTTTTACAGTGCGGTGGATCAGTGCGTTCCGCTCATAAAGCCATAACCCTCAGAATAGAAGAGAAGAAACCGTAGCCATAGCCGTAGCCAATGGCGAATCCGCAAATCCCTGCCCTATGGCTATAAATTACTTAGTGTTCTTGTCCACTTGTTGCAGCTTGGACATTTTGCGGTCAACCAAGATGACCACTGACCACTAATGGTTCCAAACATTCATGGGTCATGCCCAACCATCAATGGCTCCACAAAAATCTACTTTTATTCCCAAACCACAAAGTTTTTAATACCCATTTCTTTTGAAGATTTAAAAGATTTTTTTTTATGTTTATAACCAAGCAATAACACCATTGAATATACAGATTAGAGTGTCCTAAAATAGCTATGGGTTTTTAATATTTCTTTTATTACGCAACCACGCAAATTTTTCCATTTGGTGGAAAAGTAAAAAAAAAGTTTAGACCATGGTTCTGTGACCTTAAACAGTCTCAAAATGATTTAAACTATTAATTAACGTTACATCAAGATAAATAAGTCTTTCACAAGAAATACAACGGATGGTACCAGATTTTGAGGGAAAAAACTTGACCGAATTAGAGAAAAAATACTACCCTTAATCGTGCAAAATTGGAAGGGTGGTTTTTTCTTACGCTCAGGGGTAATATTTATGGTCTAAATCGGTAAGGGTTTTTTTCTTTGGTGTCCAGTTGTACTGCTATCAGTTGTATTTTCTGCAAAATACGTAATGTTTTTACAGAAATTAAAGTTAATTAATAGTTTTAATCATTTTGTGGCTTTTTTAATGTCTCACGACTGTGGTTTAAACTTTTTTTTTTAATAAAATAGAAATTCGGAATAATTTGTTCATCAAATGCAAGAACTTGAGGGAGCGTGATCCAATAAAAAAGCATTGTTTTTAAGAACATATTTAATTTACATTAGGATGGCCCTTGTTTTTTACTTTTAGAAATGATTTGCTCTTACTCCTAAGTTTTATTCGAATACACAAAAAATTGAACTCAAAATTTGAGCCAAGTCGGTTGATGGTAACACCGTCAAGTTTCTCATGGATTTAACATTTAAAAAATATATTTTTGTCCATGAAAAAAGATATCTTTTCTCAATCTTTCGCTTGGCAGTGTCTTCTTTAGAATTCGCTGACGAAAAAGAATCAGTCACAACTTTTTATTTGAATGATTTTTAAGCACTCTTATGGGTCCCCAAAGAATACCCCACAAGTGAAAAATCCGAATCTTATCTATATATTAAGGGGTTTTTATAGTTTTTTTTCGTAAGTCATCATGAATTGGTAGTTTAAAAATATCCAGTAATTTTTTCACTAATTTTAATTTTTTTAAATAATTTTAATTTGTTGTACCATTTGTTAACATTATTTCAACATTATTAAAACAATAACTATTTCTTCAAGTAGGATAACATAGTTTGCCGAGAAAATCAGGAGAAACGTTTTATTTCACTAAATTTTTGAAAGATTAGAATATTTTTAAGTACCACCTTGTTTTCTAGGAATGTTTTAAAGTTTAATTATTAATTTTAGATGTTAATATTTTTTGTCTACTGGTCAATATTAACATCTAAAATTAATAATGAAATATTTCCTGCTCAATAAACGTAAGATCAACAATTAAAATATGTTTTAAAGTTGTTTAACAAATTTAATTTGTTTAAATAATTTATATACTAATTTCAAAAGTTTAAGAGTATTCATAGAAATTAAGTAGCGCCTAAAAAGCATTAGTCTTAGCAAACAAATTACTACTTAATAATGTTTAAATCTCATTTTAAAGGTAAATCTGCACAATGTTATTAAAAAATGAAAAACAATAATATTTTATAAATATTAGTAAAATTTGTTAAAACTTATTATTAATTAACAGTTTTTTATTCATTTTTTTTAATTTGATCATTTGGCTGAATATTCACTTTTCTTGGTTAAATATACACTCTCTTTTGTTGAAAAATCCACTTTTTTATTAAGTAGTTATTTCTTATAGAGAATTTAATGAGGTCAAGAACATATTTTTTTCCACGGTTATTCTAATTTTTCGCAAAATTTATAATTTTTTTTTTAATCATCTCATTAGTGAAAAAAATTAATATTAATATTATAAAAATTTTAAAATTTTAGGGACACATTATTGTGCTGTAATAATTTATTAAAACACTCATAACGTCTAGAAAAGACATTCAATTCGTGACTTACCTCGAAGAATCAAATGTTTATACAAATTAAAATTGTCAGTGAATAATTTTAAATTATCGATTCATGATGGTTTATTTTTTAAAAATGTAAAAAGTGTTAATAAACGTCAATATTACTAAAAATAGAAATTTAACATTTATAAGCTATTCTCTGTGGACCCGTAAGAGCACCTAAAAATTATTCAAATTTATTATTTATATTTTTTTGTAATTATTAGTAACTTATTCTTGCATTTAAATTGTAGTTTCACAAAAGGCTGTCGTTCGCATGTAAATCAATAAATGGTAAGACTTTATGGTCTTTGAAGCACGAGTTAATATTAACCATGAATTTGGTCTAAAATTGGAAACCAGTTTTTTTGCTGTTTGAAGAAAGCTGAGGGGTGAGTGAATTTCGAAAAAAAGTGCAGCAAGTATAGCTAAAAACTATAACCCTAATGTAATATTGTAGGTTTGAGTGTCTGCCTCCAAAGTTGAGTGTCGAAAAACTGAAATCGATAGGTGGTTTTCGGCAGTTGTCCTCTCCCCTGGCCAAACATCCAGCGAGTACTTATAAGAAAGTCGGCTGCAGCCACGGTGGCGAGAGTGACCTATGTATGGAACTTTGATTCATTAGTGTTTTAAAATAAAAATACATAGTAGGGGAGAGTGGTCCTAAGTCGGCACTGTGGGTTAAGCCGGCATCTTGGCGTTTTTCAGAAATGGCGCGCGTATAGTCACTTTTGTTTTCACTTGGCAGCGTGAGAGGATATACATTTTTCGTGCAAACGAAATTTCATTTTCTTCCATTTTTGCTACAGGTGTGTTAATATTTTTAAATTTTTAGTGGAATTAGTGCTTTGGTTTCTAAGTTATGTGTACTTTCACCTGATAAAGCCTATTTTTCATTTCGATTTGTTTCATGTGCGTAAGCATGAAATTTGTAAGCATTCGTAGTGGTCCTGAGTGTGTGTGTTATTTGATTTTGTTGTGTTTTAATTCCATGTCACTCGTCTCTTGTTTTTTTCAGTTTGGTTATGTTTTGACTGCTTGTTGCTTGTCTCTGGTGGGTTGACCTTTTATTTTCTGTGCTCACTCATTGACTTTTCGCTGATTCTATTTTCTTGTAGTCATGGGACGCAATTTCAAACGCAAGAAACGAAGGGTTGATCCCCTTGCGCTTCGACGCGCATGGTGGGCTCAGGGCAAGGGAGTGCCGGCTTAGGACCACCATGTTGATAAATGGCAAATATCGACTTACTTTGCGCTGCATTCGGATCGCAAAAATCACTCCACACTGCTTCTAACGACATAGAATTCTAGATAAAAGATCGTCATAGCTGACGAAAGACGTTAAAGCGTCATAAAACTTTGTTTACCCTATGTTATCGACAAAAACTCTTACTGTGCCGACTTAGGACCACTCCCATCTACAATAGTTTTTTAACTGCAGTGCTATGGGACTTAAATGGACCGGCCTCACAGAAAATAAAAATAATAATTATAGAGCTGTCAAGCTGAATAGGAAATGTCTACACATCTTAAACAGTTCTGGCATTATCTCACAAAAGTTATTCCAAGCCTCTCAGGATGAAATTCCATAGCTTGAAAATATTCTTCATGATTAGTTGAAGACATATTTTCATGTTTTCCAACCCATTCCTCATGTATTTGAAAGCACCTTAAAGTATAAAAAAAGATTTAAAAATTTTTTTTTTTTAAGACGCCTCACGTGGCGCAATCTATTTCTCCGCGGCAAATACAATATTCTCGAGGGTCCAGGGCAGAAAATTCTTTGGCCTCATAGTAGCGCGTGTATTGTTATGGCGTACCTTTCATCATTCATGAACATGGAATTTCCTCCGCGAGCTTTCTAGACAGCGCAACCCTTTCTAAGATTCCAGACGGAATAACTAATCGGTCCCATGGGAGAGTCTTCCGACACGAATGAGAATTCGACCTGCGGGGAAGACAGGTGGAAAAAAGAGGAGGGAATGGGAGAGGTGGACAGGGCGATGGTAATAGCGTTCTTATCCGTGAATCGCGACCACAGGGGTTCGTCCATCCGATACCGGCTTATAATATCCAACACACCCGCGACTCCGACGGTGCAAATGGCTTTGAGGCGAACTTTAAAAGGAGAACGAATTATCAGTTTCAATTGGTAATCAGATGTCTTTGACACCCTTAGTAGACCTCAAACGAAAAAAAAAAAACGAAAAAAGAACGAATATATATATATATATATAGACCAACGTCCAAGAGGACCCCGCTGGTAACATTTCCATGTACTTTTTTGTGCATTTAAATGACTCAGGTGCTTCCCCGAAGGGCGTCTGGATCTTCTCAGCTTGATCTAATTTCTTGTTGAAATATACCAATATATTTCTTTGAAAAATTTGCAAACAATTTTTCCAAGCTAGAAATATTACCTTTTTTTGGATTCAGAAATTTTTTAAGTCTTCTCAATTTTATTGTGAGCATTCTAAGAGTGGGATCAAGATTACGAAAAAAATTAACATTGACTATTTTTGCAAAATTTTGAATAAATTGGTGCTTGGGAAAATTGCTTGCAAATTTTTCAAAGAAATATATTATTATATTTCAACAAGAAATCAGATCAAGCTGGAGAACATCCAGACGCCCTTCGGGGAAGCACCTCAGCTATTTAAATGCACAAACAAGTACATTGAAATGTTACCAGCGGGGTATATATAAGAAAGAAAGAGAGTTATTGATGAGAGAGACCTTGTAAAGGAGTTGCGACGATTGTACCCGGAATATTCTGTTAAATTAATCGTCCTTATCATCGGGGCTCTTGGAGGTGCCCAGCTTGCACGGGTTAATAGCCTGAAAAGTATCCCTGCGTGTGAGCAATATGCTGAAATACCAATATGCTAAAAAACCATTATGCTAAAAAACCAATATGCTAAAAAAATTGCGGGAAAAATGCAGAATGTCTTCGTTCTTAGGTCGCTCCGTGTCCTTAGGGTGCACGAGACTTTTGCCGGATTGTCGTATTGATTCCATCACAGACTATAACCACCTATCTCACGATCGTGACACGTGGTTATGACTGAAATTTTACCCTGGAAATCATGGACAAATCAGGCTATTTTTTATCAGGGAAAAGCCACGGATTTTGAAAAAACTGGGAAAAGGCGGGGAATTTCGGTAAGAAGCACTTTAAGTAAGTGTCAAGAATAATTAGGACTGCCACACATACACTTTTTTCTGAAATCACTTTTTAAAGATATAAAGTCGCTGCAGTCATTTTTTTCTACTTTAATTATAAAATATCACTCTGGTAACTTCTTTCAATAAATTAACCCATGAATTCACCGCAATTGAATTCAGGTACCTATTTCCTAATTAATTATTTATTATTCAAAAAGATCCCAAAATATTTTCAAGAGGGTTCAATATTTTGAAGGATTTCAAAGGAATTTAAAAAATTTAAGGTTTCAATGTATATTCGAGTTTCAAGGGTTTTCAAAATATTTTAAAGGATTTGGAATATTTTAGGGTAATTTAAAACATTGCAATCAATTTTTAATATAGACTACAAGAATTTTTATAGATTCCAAAAGTTTTTAACGGTTTTCGGATATTTTTGAAAATTCTTTGGAATTTTCGATAGCTTTACAAAGCTTCAAAGGATTTCGGAAATTTTCCAATGAAATCTTAGCTTATTTAAAAGGCCGGCAAGAAATATTTAATAGATTTCAGTAATTTTAAAGGAGTTCAAAGGATGTGGAATATTTAAGAGTAATTTAAAAGATTAAAAAGAAAAAAGAAATTAATTTAAAAGAAATTTTGAATATGTCTCAAAAATTTAAAGGAATTTTAATGATTTGTGAAAAGTTTATAGGGCGTTTTTAAAACTTAAAAAGTATTTTAAAAAGCCTTAAGAGGTTTCAAGGGATTTTGAACGCGACTTTAAAGAAATTGAAATATTTTAAGGCATTTTAAAATTATTTCAATATTTTGAAGGCATTTCAAAGAATTTTTTTTGTATTTTAAAAGATTCCAAGAAATCTTTTGAATACATTTTAAAAATTTGAAGGGTTTTCAAAGGATTTAAAAGATTTTTGTGTATTTTATGAAATTTCAAGAAGTTTTCAAGAGCTTAAAAAAATTTCAAAATATTTCAAAGGATTTAGAAGACGTTATAGAATATATATATTAATTTTAAAGAATCTTTAAAAGCTTTAAAAAGTTTTAAAGGTTTTAGAAAGATTTCAAACTATTTGAAAAATTATAGGGTATTTTAAAAGTCTTCAAGAAATTTTGGATGGATTTGAATAATTTGAAAGTATTGCTAAGGATGTGGAAAATTTTAAAGGATTTTGTAAAGATTTCAATAATATGAAGGAATTGCAAAGTATTTTAAAAAATTTTAGGGTAGTTTTAAAACATTAAAAAGTTTCAAAGGAATTCAAAAGATTTTAGATAATTTGAAATATTGTAGGGTATTTTAAAAGATTTCAAGGCATTTTAAAAAGCTTTGAATAATTTGAACGAATTTCAAGGAATTTAAAAGCTGTCAAAGTGTATTAATAAATTTTCCACAATTTCAATAAATATCAGATTTCATAGATTTTAACAGGGTTTTATCATATTTAAACCGTTTTCAAAGAACTCCTTCACAAAAATTGAAGAATTTTAAAAGATTTAAAAGATTTTCCAATATTTCAAGGTATTGTTGAAAACAATTTGATAAATTGCAGGTTATTTTAAAAAGTCTTAAGTAATTTATTTCGATTTATTTAAATTTAAAAAAATTTTAAAGTAAATTAAATATTTCACGTTTTTTAAAAAGATTGATTGTATAGTATTTAAAACGATTTCAAGACATTTTCAAGAGATTAAAAAAATTTCACGGGATTTCCTCGGATTTTATTGATTTTAGGGAATTTTAAAAAATGTCCTAGAATTTCAAAAGATGTGGAATGACTTTACAAGATTGTACAGCTTTGAAGGAATTTTAAAAGACGCCATGTGATTTTATGAGATTTGTAAGAATTCTAATCATTTTCAGGGACTTTAAAAGCTCTCAGGCTGTTCATAGATTTTCACGGGCTTTTATGATATTTAAATGGATTTCAAAGAATTTATTCACAAATAGTAGATTAGGCTGTGGCAGTCCTGATAATAATAAATGAAAGGTTTATGAACATAAAATTGTTTATGAACATAAAATTGTTTTATTTTATCATTAGGAAGTTATAAGATTAGAATCTTTCTATCTAAATATTAATAGTCAGAGAAAATGAAAAATTAGTCTTTGAAAAAACAGGGCCTTTTAAAAATAAAGTTTTGCGGCCATCCAGTCTACAATAGTTTGATCAATATTTTTCACATGTACTATTAGCATGTTCAAACGAAATCAGATGATTTATTTTTCCGTAGGGAAACCCCCAAAATTACTTAATTTTTCGAAATTATCAGATAAATCTTTGTTTACCTAGGGTTGATTGTTCCCAAAGTCCCTTTCAACTATGAAGGGAAGTGGTAGGAAAACTTGTAATTTGTGGTGCACCTCTTCCTGCGAATAAGCTTCAGGTACAAAAGAGCGGCGTGAAAATTGAGGATAATACTGTGGCTAACCTAACTCTCGACGCTAAGACCGACATTAGGGGTATTTACTAAATTTCCATAAAGTCAGGTACATGCTGTTAGAGAGAATTACAGGTTTCGGATTTTCAATGCATCCCGAAGCATTCCCGAAGGACTCTTTTAGAAGGCGAGACGAGAAGATGCAAGGAAGCGTTACGCCATAACGAAATTAACCCTTTCACTGCTTTCTGCTCTTTTAAATATTTCTGCTTCATGAATTTTAAACTTCGGAGGATGGTCAACTTGTCACTCGACGGAGAAACCTGGAAAATCGGGAAAACACAGTCAATTTAGTTTTTCACTGGACGTTGTTTTATTCTTAGTGATTGCTAAGATTTAGTGCTTCATAAGCAGTGCTTCATTATTTGATAGTACAAAACCATGAAGATGGCATTTGTTCAATTGAGCAGTTTGAATCACTTTTTTTTTGTTGAGTTTTCTATTTTAAGTGCGTACACCTTAAAAATGTTTGTTTACATTACAAAAATTTATTTGAATTCAAAACCAACTTTTTAAAGTTTTATTGGTCAGGGGAAAGTTCGGGAATTTTGAAGATGAAGTTCTTCGTCCACTCTATGTCACCTAAACCCGAAATTTAAACTAAAGATTTTCCTGTTGCTTCTAGGAGATTCAAAATTTTTTTTGCATAAAAAAGTAACCATCTAATTTCCTATTGTGCAATTGTATTAGGTATATAAAATTTTTAATTTTGAGATTATCTAATCATAAAGGCCATGATATTAAACCTATATGAAACTTTAAAGGCTTACAGTTTAATATTGTACCATATATTAAACGCTTGAGTTAAAGCCTGTTCAAAATTTAAATGTTTAATTTTCATTTTTTAACGATTCATTATTAGAATTATTTCATATTAGATTCGTGATTGCTAATGTTTGTTAATTATCTTCATATAAAAAATTCTTCTGGACTCATACTTAGCAAAGTAAATCAAGAGCAGCATTAAATTAAAATTCAAAAAGTAGAAACTCCTCTTCGCATATTCAAATACTCGTATGATAAGCGGCGCTTTGTTAAATTTGCATACTATTCTGCCACACGCGATAAATATTAATCGAACATTAGCATTGAAAAGTGAAGTACGTACGTTAGAAAAAGAAAAGTTGCATTATCTATACATGCATACAGGCCTTTCGGAACAAAATCCGTCTATCACTGGCTTTTTTTGCTTAGTCCTTTCATTGTTCTCTGACAAGTGGAATACACCTGTTCTTACGGAAATGGGGAGAAGGTCAGTTGACAAAAAAAAATTGTGATCCATTGTGGATAAGTCATTCCTACGGGTCTTTATCAGCGACAAAAACCCCGTACAGAATCCATTCAGTATGTGTACTCAGTGAATGATCTGCGATGTAAACACCGAAGCATAGCCAGTTAGCAACGAAACCGTTATGGTTGTTGTTATATCATCCTGCTCTTTGACTTGTTCGATGTCCTCGATGCACTGCAAAAATTAAAGTTCCTGCCTTTTTTCCGTTATTCAAATCAAATGGAATTTCCAGTAGTTTGCTGGATTTTAAAGAATAAGTAAGAAACATTTCAACGACGAGAAATCAGGACTTTTAATGTCAATTGTGCAGTGCACAAAAACCTAACGAACCATTTTCCCGTTGAAATGAAACGCTTGACCAGTTTTGTAAGAAACGAATGCAAATTAAATCGGGGCCTCAAAATAGAACAAGAGTGCTTGATTCTACGGACAAGGTTTTGTCGAAAAGGAAGTCGACATAAACAAATACACAACTCTAGTCTGTTTCCTGTCGCACAGAAAAAAATTCATTGTAACAAAGAAACGCAGTCAAAATGTGTTGAAATAAAATTGAATCAATAATTGATTCATATTGATCAATACGACTATTGGAGCGATTCGATAGTTTTTCAGTTGGTTGATGTGAACACACCTTTTTGCTTATGCTTGTGAATTTTTGAAATGTAGTTCTTCAGGATCAATATAATAGATGATTTGTTGGTTTCAGCCCTTAGTTTCGTGTCAAACTTTAGTATAGCACTATTGGCCACCTATTTTTTTTACTTTAGTTTGGTCAAATAGGTATAGGAACAGTGGAATAAAAAAAAGATGTGGGCCGACCATGTGCCCATCGAACCCCAATGTGGGCGCGGCGGGCACCCTGCGGTGTCTTCAATATGGCCGACATCTACACACACCCACGCTATCTCATACTGAATTAATACCCGACAAGTAATTTTTGAAAGCGGATGATGTTAATGATTAAAAAAAGGTTCAGATACATTATTCATTTCAATAACAATGAAATAGTTAACCTAAGTGTAGGATTAAATCGTAATTTTCTTCAAGCTCAAGATATAAACGAAGGAATTAGGAACAGTATCGGAGATATTATATGATAGATATTATAAGCTAGAAAAATCAGTTATTGTTTTTTATAAACCTATAGTACAATTAATTTTTTAAGGAGTTAAAATAAACTTAACTAAATGTATTATTGGTTTATTGTTAAAAAAGGAACATCACAATGGATATGATTAGGAAGAGCAGTGCGATTTCTATGGGTTTACGATTAAACTTTCGCGAGAAAACGATTTGCATAGGCGAGATTGGAAAGTGTTGTAAAAACTCTCTTATAATAAAAAAGTAAAAGAAGTATCGATGCGCTCTTGTAATTTCGGGAGATAAGCCGTGACAATTTGGCAGACGATGCGAAACGCGAACTACTGTACTTTCAGTCGCATCGCATGATTATATTAGAATCTAAAAAAATTTATATGTTGTTTACGAATCTATCCAAAAATTGCCTCAATTTTTATCTTTTGTAGTAATTATTTCTTGTCGCCGGAGAAATATAATTTTTTTCATCGGTGTTAATAAACTAACTCTGTTCTACCATTGTTCATTGTTACAATTGATTCAGATTGTAGATTACCGAAGAAAATCCGTATATTGGTTAACGAGACTGGCCTACGAATAACTCGACGAATTGGCTCAATTAAAACCCACGGGCCAACTGACGGCCAGTGTGCCTAGTCACGCGATCAGTCCCTCCTTTTACCGTCCTTTCTTCGATCTCCTTCAATCCAGATGCATTCGGTACTCGATAGTCCTGCATCATTAATCATATATTTCTCTCGATAGTCGTCAATGTACAAGGCCTTCAAACTCCATCCGAAAGAAATTTGAAACATGAACATTCTATAAGAGTCCTTTCAGAAAACTCGTTTTTCAAAATGTAAGAGCCATCAAACCAAAATCTCATTTCAATCAAACTCTAATTTTAAATTTTCATCGTACTACAAAACAAACAAAGTGTGACTTTTTTTCTCAGGCAATTTTTAAATTAAAATAAAAGATTAACCCATGTAGAAATTCCGATCGGGGTTTAGTAGGACCTTGGATAGATTTCCATATTTTTAATCGGGCGCTCGTCGGAAAAAGGGAGATGGCCTGACTAGTTTTGTAACACTATTTTAGCAAGGTTCTAGCTAGAATTTCTGAGCAGGAACTAACGAGAGTGTCCTTTAATCGTCCGACTGTTAGTCCTATTTAGAGTGAATACATATATTACATTTTTAGACATTATATTACAAATAAAATTTCTAACGCTACGGAGTCGGGAGTCTATAGCTCAAAAAAATTCATCTCTCTTTTTCTAATTAAATATTTATTATTATACAAAGTTATGTATATGTAAAATATACGGACTGTTAATAAGAATATCAATAAAATCATTTTTAAATAAATAATTTGTATCGATTAAAATTTTTCTTCCTGTAATATTTCGTTTTTTCCAGTTGTAGACTACTTTACAACTTTTTACAATGACAGGAATTGTGATTTTTTCTGAACATTTACAGTTTTTCATAAGGATGAAATTTTTTTCCTAAAAATAAATACAGATAGATTTGCCATACCTATATTAGGCACGAAATTATTCACTAGAACCTGACAGGGCACCCGTAAGTTTTTTCTAGACTAGATATTCTGATAGCGGCCCCAACCAGTTTTTTATAGACTAGATATTCTGATAGCGGCCCCAACCAGTTTTTTCTGGACTAGATATTCTGATAGCGGCCCCAACCAGTTTTTTCTGGATTAGATATTTTTATAGGGGCCCAACCAGTTTTTTCTGGATTAGATATTTTGATAGGGGCCCCAACCAGTTTTTTCTAGACTAGATATTATGATAGGAAACCTATTGAATATGAATGCAAAATGAAAATTTATTCGCATTTTTTTCAAACAAAAAAAAAACAATTTTCAACGATAAACAATAACATACTCTACTATTTGTTATAAATTTGGTAAATATTCTTAAAAATATAATTATTTTTATTAACAGTAGAAATTTTCAATAGAAAAACACTAACATAACATTATAAAAAATTTGTTAAGGCTGCAAATCTTCTTTTAAACGTAATGTTATTTGTTTAGCAAGGAGATAAATCAGATTGGAAATTTTGTTTTAATTTCTTAAATGCTTTACTGATCATTGGATGACTATTAATTTTCCAAAACATAATTTCTCAATGGCGACTCATTTTCGAAAAAATTTAGTTTTTCACATTTTTTTATCGGCGAAAATATTTTTATTTATTAAATTTTCATGTAAAATGATATAAATATTACATTTTTAACATTTATTTTTAATACAAAATTCGATTTTTTCTTGAGCTTCTAAAAGTTAAATATGTAATTTTGAAATTTGCTAATTTTTCAACATTTTAATTTTGAAGAGTTGAGTTTTTAAAAGTTAAATTTAATTAAATGTTGAATATTGAAGACAATTGAAAATTGAATTTACAAATGTGTACAATTGAATTTCAGATTTTCTTCAATTACTTAATAAGTTTCAATTTTTAACTATTGTAAATTCAGTTTTTTTTCGACAAAAATATTTTTAATATTTGTTTTTAATACAAAATTCGATTTTTTCTTGAGTTTTCAAAAGTTAAATATGTAATTTTGAAATTTGATAATTTTTCAACATTTTGAAGAGTGAGTTTTTAAAAGTAAAATTTGATTAACTGTTGAGTATTGAAGACAATTGAAACTTGAATTTACAAAGTTTAACAACTGAATTTCAAATTTTCTTAAAATTCGTAATAATTTTCAATTTTTAACTATTGTAAATTTTATTTTTTTCTGACAAAAAACACTTTTGTTTAAAATAACCGATTTCATGTGAAAAACGTTAACATATCGTTAATGGTTCAAAAATTGTTATCTGTTTAAAAATTTATATTGAAAACTGCTAGCTTACGCTGCAATTGTACAACAACAAAAATTAACTTTTTCGGTATCTATATAAAATCTTTAGAAAATCTCAAAATATCTATGTAAAACGCAAAAAAAAAGCTTAAAAGTCGTGAATTTTCTTTGAAATATAATTTTTTTTTGATAGAAATACCATAACCTAAAATTATTCGAAAATTTTTAAACCCTTAAAATCTAATGATTTTTGTTAAAAATGCCAATTTCTAGCCAAAATGATAACAAAACCGATAAATGTCAATTGTTAAAAAAATTATCAGTAAAATCTGATATTTTAAAAATCACAATACCCATTTCTAAATAAAACGTTAACATAACCTTAAATTGTTTGAAAATTGGTAATCTTGATGACAAATTTTTGCTTATAAATGCTAATTTCTGGAGAGAAAAACTAACACAACCTAAAATTTGTAGACATTTTAATTCTTCTGCGAAACTTTTTCATATTATACAAAAAGTGGATTTATTTTTAAAATTTTAATTTAAGATATAAGGTAGCGTCAATTAATGAGAAGCCAATGACATCTTACAACAATGGTTACGAGATTTGTTAGACATTTCGTTATACCAATTTTTTAAGATAAATTTCAAGTGATAAAATATTTTAAGCCAAAATGAAAGGCCTCTTTATTTACACTTAAAATTACCTAAAAATCATTATCTTCCGAATTTACTTTCTAAAATAGAATGTTTTGGAAAAATTCAATTGAAATGACTTCGTTCAAGGAGGAAACCTGCTTTTTCATGTTGACATAATTAAGTAGAGAGTATACTTTTTCGAAGGAAGTGCGCTTTTTCCAACAAGTTTCTCTAATAACAATCAGTAGTGTCACTGCTAATTGTAGACTTTACCCGTATTATTTACAGAACAGTCTCGCAAATTCGATACGGGTGACGATCCTGGTAAGGAAGAGGGTGAAAGCGTATCGATTATCGTTGACATTTATATAATGAAATAATTATGTACGGATGCAGCGACGTTTTCCTCTTGAATTCCTTAATTTTGAGTTGGATCATCGCTGGTTAAGCAAATGAGAATAATTCATATGCATGACAGTAAAAATAAATGCTTCGAATTATCTTATAAATATTGTTGCCTTATATTCAACGAAACGCTTTTGAAATTAAGGGAAATTGTGTACAACCTGCTAAATTTTAATTATATCATTTCCATATATGCAGTCCAGTTCTTTCCAGTAAACTATTTATTCTTTCAGCATATCATCCTAGTGAGCTGAATATATCATTCCGTATACTGCCAGTCAACAAAAAATCGCGTCGACGAATACATTTTTGGCCTTGAACATAACCGCAGTTGCAAGAATCCAATTTTAAATTTACAATTATAATAAAACTTTAAATCGTCATTTTTTATTTCAGGACATGGATCTGATCGAAGTTCTTTGGAAGCAAGATGTCGATTTGGGATTTACCTTGGTGGAACGAACAGCTCCAGATAAGACCTTGGAAAAAGAATCCGAAGATGACATCGAGAAATTAAAAGCCTTGAAAGCTATTAATTCTACAAATGAAAAGGTAAGCATAACTGTTATTTCATTTTTACAATAGTACATGTAAGGTAAGTGGCCAGGTAATTTGACCTTTATGGAGAAAATATTTTCTTTCCTGTGGTAAAAAATATCTTATTGGTTGGTTACGATTAGTTTCACGAAATCAGATAAGTGGCCATTAATGTAAAGTTGTATACATATCTTGACTCATATCTAAAATTCTTGTACTTACCTTTCAATTTTTTCGCAATCGTAATATTGACAGCTTGACTCATGTCGTTGGCAATTCCTCTGTCTAATAATAATTTGAAAGAAAACAGAGGATCCAAGTTCCTTAATAGCAAAGTAAACCGACAAGACAGATACACATGGCTTTATACCAAGCGAATCGATCCGATAGATAGATATCGATGGGAAGTCGATGGCGATGTATCAAACAAAGATGAGGCTATCTCATTGACCATCTGTGGTATTTGACGTTCAGGGTGGCTGTCTCTTCATAAGATCCGGCGATGTCTCTTTGATGAAACCATTACACAATTAAAACAAAATATGCTTTTGATCTTCTTTACCGCCATTGATTGATATTATTTTCTTTACTTAGAGTCTCTACATGTATATTTTATATACAAGATTGATAGTATAGTATAGTGTAAAAAGAGAAGGTTTGCCAAAATGGTCAATGACCAAAGAGATTGTTTCAAATGAATATGCTACACTCTACAGACTTCATAGCATCAGGTTCAATTAAATATTTATTTTATTCAGTAGCGTATGCTTTTGAGGAAGATAATGAGTGACGCTCTATAGATTTAATGTTTCAATATCGAAATCTGTTTAAAGTAGTTATTGTTTGACGTTTTTTTTTTTTTTGAGAAGAGTTGGTGTCGTAAAGATGGCATCTCATCAGCTACCGCTTTCGCACACTGCAATTTCTCTTTTGCAATCAGTCAAAATGCGAAAGACAGCGATCCTGGAGAAGGACATTAAGCCGACAGAATCTTTGGAAAAAACCCTGTTGGGAAGACACTTCCAGGAGATGAGGCACGTAAAAGCCAACCCACACGTCTTTGGATACGATCTCTCGATACAACAATCCGTATATCTATGCTTGATCTGACCCTGTTTTCTCCCCGTGTGCATTTCAAAGAATGCGATTGGCAGTTCGATCCCTCTTATCCGGTATCTATAACGATAGCTTTTTCATTGGTTTCATTCGATAGACATTTAGAAGGAAGGGGGTTTTTTCTTTCGTCATAGTCGCTGATGTTGATAAAACAGATGACCCAATTTCTGTCCATTTTCACATGGTTCCAAAGGTTTTATTAGGTACATTTATGGGATAAATCAGTTGATCTATGTTTATATCAGTTTATCGGCAAAATCCAACCAAACAAACATTGTTATTATCCAGATAGGTGGTCCAAGTAGAAAGGATGTGAGAAAATATTTCAATATTCCAACCGATATTAAAAGTAAACTAAGTATGGGACAAGCAGTAATAGATGTTGAACCTATCGAAAATTTCGGGACAACAGAATTACTTTCCTTTGTTCCAATTTTCTCATACAAAAATGATAATCATCGTGCATCTGTACCACGAAGAAAGCTAAGAAATAATGTTGGGTGGCAAGCAGTCTTGACTTTTAGGAGTATTCCGAAAACATTTTCCAACCATCCTCGTTTAAAACAATTCTCTTTGGATGAGGACAATGGCTGTCAGAGGCAGTGGAGCCTATAACAAAAAAATGAGAAAAAGAATTGTAGAATTGAACCCGACTGAGACCGCCCTTTGTTCTCAGCTGTTCGCGATCCGTGTCACGTATATCGATCTGTCTGCCTTGGATCGTGATCGAGGGGGCTTCCCTGTATTATTGGATGGCTGGTCGCGGCGGTGCGCCCTAGCTCACAAAGGTGCAGAACAATGCATTGCGAGCAGCGAAAAGAAGGGAATGAAATATCTCAAGGCAAGGGAGAAGGAGATGGATATTGACTACTGACGAGAGACGTAACAAGGAAGAAAGAACTTGCCAGATAGAGAGAGAGAAATAGCAGACTTAAAGAGTCTGATGGGCGACCCGCCCAGAACTTGCATGCAACGTCATAGTCCTTATATACACGGCCCTGGGTTTTCAGGCTTCATCCTCGAAGATATTCGAGAGTCTCTAATAATGAAAAGATATTATCATCGTTGCCGTACTTTTGTATATTTTCAAGGATATGAAAATGTTACTGGGGGATTTTGTGCTAAAAGTTAAAGTAGACGTAAACTTGATGATGCTTAAAGAATTTGACTGAGGCTATTGCAACAATAGTGTTCCCAGGAAGGACTATCCTACATGATTAAGGGACTCTACTTAAATTACGTAACAGCTCAAGAGGGGGTGTTGGTTCGACTAATTTTGTTACGATTTGTTATGGTTACTCGTCTAAGAAATTTTGGTAATTTCGCAAAAACTTTCTCCTGCAAATAATCTTTTTAGTTATACATTTCATTATTTGATGAGAAATTTAACAATTTTCTTTTAAATGCATTATTTTTGGTTACAAATTCAAATCTTTTGATGAAAATTTGTCTGTTTGGGTTAAAAGTTAAACTTTTGTTGTAAAACAATTACGTTTTGTTTGAAATTTGTATTTTTTGCTGATCAGTCAATTGAAATATTTTTTGGATGAAAACTATTTTTTGTGAAAATTTGTCGTCTTGATTTAGAAGTCCATCTTTTTTTAGTAAAAATATTGCATTTTTATTGGAAAAAATTGCAGCTGTTTTGTTGAAAATTCAACTATTTTCTAGAAAATTTATCTTTTGTTTAAATTTAATATTTTGGTGTATTACAGTGAACTGAAATCTTTTGTGGATTAAAATTCAACTATATCAAATTTTTTTTAAAATGAAAATTATACTTTTTTAAGAAAAATTTTATCTTTCTTGAATAAAAGTGTAACTGCTTGTTTGAAAGTTAAACGATTTTTTTTAAAACGTATAGTTTTTGGTTGAAAATTCTTTTTTTTTTTGTTGTTGAAAATTTAAGTGTTTACTTTTTTTTGAAATTTATATTTTTGTTTTAAAAAACGAACTTAAATCTTTTTTGGGTGAAAGTTCAACTACAAAAACAATGTCTCGTTCTTTATTAAAAATTCATCTATTTTAAGTACACATTGCATTTTTGTTGGATCTAAGTGCAACTATTTGTTAGAGTTTAACTATTTTTTGGAAAATGCATCCTTTTTGGGTCAAAAAATTTTTTTTGAAACTTATTTTTTGTGAAAAAATTTGTATTTTGCTCTTGAAAAGCCATTCTGAATCTTTGTTGGATGAAAATTTAACTATTATTCCGAATTTTTATTTTGTAATGAAAATTCATCTGTTTTGAGAGAAATTTCGTCTTTTTGGATAAAAATGCAACTTATTGGTAGAGAATTCAACAATTTTGTTAAAAAGTTATCCTTTTTGGTTCAAAATTTGTCTTTTTGGATTGGAAATTCAATTTTCTTAGTATAAAACCTTATTTTGTTGTTCAAAATTCATATTTTGATCGTCAAAAGTCAACTGTAATCTTTTTTAACAGAAAATGCAACTATTTTTTTTTGTTTAAAATTTATCGTTTTCTTTTAAATATCCGTCTGTTAAGTAGAAATTTCATTTTTTGTAAATTACAATGCAACTTTTTGGCTAAAAATTATTGTTATTTGCTTGAGTATTTAACTGTTTTATTTAAAAGTCTTGGTTTAATCATTTTGTTCAGAAATATTTTTTTTTTTTAATTCAAATTTGAAGTTAAAAATTCATCTCTTTGGTTGAAAGGCTTACTATCTTGTTGAAAAATAATCTTTTTCAATTGAAAATTCAATTGCTTGGGTAACTGTTTGATAAAATTATTTTTAAAAAAATTTTTATTGTAGGCTTATGTCTTTGGTTAAAAGTGTAATTTTTTGTGACAAAGCTTTTATTTTGGTTTCAAATTAATTTTTTAACTGAAAATGTAACTTCCATTTTTTAAAGATTGATCTTCTTTAGTTGAAAATTCTCCTTTTTTGGTAAAAAAAAAATTATTTTCTTGGTTTGAAATTTAATTTTTGTTGTATAAAGATGGATTAGTTTCGTGGAAAATTCATTTCTTGATGAACATACATATTTGTTATTTAAAAATTCATTTTTTGTAGAGAAAATTCGTGTTTTGGCTTGAAGATCTTTTTGGTTTTTAAATGATTTTTTTGTGTGTAAATTTTATCTTTTTTTAAGAAAATACAAACTATGACAACTTTTTGTTGGGAATTTATATTTTTATGTTAAAAATTGAATTATAATCCTAATGATCAAGAAAAATGTAAAACGTCAAGGAAACATCAGGGAATTTTGTAAATGAAGTTTTCAGTCACCGTGCCTAATTATTTCCAAAAACTAAAAATTATATGTGGTAAGAAGGGAAGGGGGGATAGTATATTTTGTTAAGGTTTGTTACAGGGTGCTGTGTAGGGGGGGGGGGGGGGTCTTAGAGAAGGCCTATA
This sequence comes from Druon quercuslanigerum, assembly GCA_010014905.2. Taxonomy (NCBI): domain Eukaryota; kingdom Metazoa; phylum Arthropoda; class Insecta; order Hymenoptera; family Cynipidae; genus Druon; species Druon quercuslanigerum. Next base: position 28,666 of record JAAAKG020145980.1, read on the forward strand.
ATCCGTTACGTATAATTTAAATACGGCCCCTGAAGCCTTTTTCATTTAAAGTGAAAAAAGCCATGTCTGGCCAGACAAAAAACAGACTTGGAGATTTTACGGTGATTATAATGATTATAAAGAATAAAACATCGGCGAAGTGTCTGGGATACCTGATTTGATTGAAATCTGTTTCGAAACGTCGAAGAATTATTTTAACTACCTATTTAAATAAAAAATGCAGTCAATGGCGTACACAATGTCAGAAAAAAAATTCTTTAAAGTGATTGAAGAACATATTTGAACGAGTGGCTCCATCCTGAGACTATCGATTTGTTATCCGGACCGGTTTTAATTAAATGATCCGTACTAGTCGTCTCGACAGGCTCCATTAGAGCGGCTTCTCTGGAGATATAAAACTGCTCAAGAGAAAGAAAGGGAAGATCTGCCAATCAGAAAGCAAAACCACTATCGAGTTGTTGATGGTGGATGTAGATAGAATTAAGTATTCGGAAAACAACACCCGGAAGAAGCTTTCAGATACATTCGATGTTCATTTGTTCGCCGATGCATGTCCTGGATTAAGGGATGAGGAGTTTCAGCATGATGATAGATGTGTAGAGCATCCCCTAGAGTCGAGGGTGCGCCAATGGATGGACCGATTCCAGACAAAAGGAGGTTGGGTGATGTCTGGTTGGCCGGAAAGAAAGAAAAGAGGAGGGGAAGTTTAAAAAGAGAGAGAGATTTGAAAGAAGGGACGAGTGAGATTGGAGCAACGCGGAAAGGGGATCGGAGGGACATATTAATGGTTCTGGAAATTGAAAACGGGCCTGTGGAACCAGAGTGGGCGTCTCTCCATCAGTCTCCTTCTCTCGATTGTTGTTTCCCTGCTTAAAGATACACGTCGATATAAAATGGCGTTTAGATAATGAATTGTTTCATTTTAATAAGGCTTGCATTTTCTCTAATCACTTTCCTTCTATTAAATCCGACCTGTTTTTTCTATAATTCAATACCAATAAGGATAAATATTGAGAAAATATAATCAGAGAGTAGAATACTCTTTATGTAATTGAAGCGTGAGGTTTTAGGTCATCTTGTTAAAGCACCAAATTTCCTTAATTGCATCAATTTTTGTAAATAGACAGTGGTCGCAGGTCAAAGAAAACCTGGAAATCGGGGAAAAGTCAGGGATTTTAAAAAAAAATTAGAGTCAATAATCAAGAAGCACAAACAGTTATTTTTTTCGCCCAACACTTTTTAAAGACAAAACCACTAAGATAACTTTTTTAAATGAAATGATAACTTGAGTCACTTTTTATTGCATAAATTAATTTATTTGTTAACTACTATTGCATAGAACTCTCTTGAATTCTTTTGAAATCTTTCAGAGTATTTTAAAAGATTCCAAGAAATTTCGAATAGATTTCAACAATTTGAAGAGATTTCAAAGGATTTTCAAGAGCTTTGAAAAGTTTTAAGGGATTTCAAAAGATTTGAAATATTTAAGGATATATTTAAAAAATTCCTAGCAATCTTTAATAGATTTCAATCAATTGAGATTCCAAAGGTTTTTAAAGATTTTAGCTTTTTTTTAAATCCCAATGAATTTTAAAGAGGGTTTGAAAAATTTCAAAGGATTTGGGATAGAGTTTAAAAAGATTACAGGAACTTATAATAGATTTCAATCATTTTAATGTGTTCTGCAGGTTTTTATGTTATTTAAAAAAATTTCAAGGCATTTTAAAGAGATTTAAAGTTTTATAAAGATTTCAATGTTTTTAAGGGATTTAAACAAATTTTCATAGAACTTAAAAAATTTTTGGGAGATTAAACCTGATTTTATAAGATCTATAAGGTTTTCAGATATTTTAATCAATTTACCAAAATTTCAGCAAATAACATGAAATTTTATCTATAGTTTCACGAGATTTTATGTTATTTTAATGGATTTATAAGAATTTATTTACAAAAATTTAGGGATTTCGTAGCATTTTAAATATTTTAAAATATTTCAAAGTATTTCTAAAGATTTTCAAGACCATTAAAATCTTTTAAGAGTTTAAAAAAACTTTACAGGATTTAAAATATTTTAGCGGGTAATACCGTCATTAGATTTCAATAATTAATTTGTAGGGATTTCAAAGAATCATTAAAATTTTAGTGTTACAAATTTCGAGGATTTTCAAAAGATTTAAAACGATTTGAAATACCTTTTTTAAAATGGACTTGTAATAATTTGAAGTAATCCTAAAGATTTTTCAAATTTTAGAATAATTTTAAAAATACCAAGGCATTTTCAAGAGTTTAAAAAAGTTTCAAGGAATTAAAAAGAAATTTGATGGATTTCAAATATTTTTAGTTATTTTTCAAGATTCCAAGGATTTTTTAAGACCTTTACAATATATATTAAGGGATCAAAACATTCGAATGGATTTAGAATATTTTCAATTATTTGAAGAGATTTCAAAATATTTGTAATATTCTTGAGGGTACTTTAAAAGATTATAAGAATTTTTTGATCATTTTTAGTAATTTAGTGGGATTTAAATGTATGGGAAATATTTAATAGAATTTAAGATGATCAAAGGAATTTCTAATTAATTTTGAAATTTTGAAGAGATTTTAAATAATTTTAAATATTGTTGAGGACATTTAAAAAGATGCCAAAGAATTTTCAAGAAACTTAATTAATCTCTCAAGGGATTTCCAATGATTTTAACGAGTTTGAAAATATTTTGAAGGGCTTGCAAAGAACTTCTTATAATTTTAGAAGATATGGAACGATTTTACAAAATTTGTGATCATTTCAATGATTTAAAATTAAAATTAAATACATTTAACTGAGACTAAAATCAAATTTAAAATCCTGTTTAACGTCCAATAATCAAATAAATGTACAGAATTTCTGAAAATAAAACCAAGAATCCAACGCCCAAATTTGGACAACCACCATAAAATATTCCTGTTGAAATGTGAAAAAAATCAAAATTTAAAGGGATTTTGAAAGCTCCCAAGATATTTTAATAAGTATTGCAGGTTTTTGGGAAATATCAGATTTCATAGATTTACACTGAATTTTATAATATTTTAATGGATTAAAAATGTTTTTAAAAGAAGTGAGGACTTTCGCATATATGGTTTCAAAAATTTTGAAAGATTTTGAATAATTTCTTGCAATTTATTTTAATTCATGTATAATTCATGCTGAATTCTTATTAATTTGCTTAAATTGTTACAAATTCTTTAGAATTATGTCGAAATTTTTTACTTCTCTTGAATGCTTCTGAATTCAATTACATCTACTTAATGAAATGGGTGTTTTTATTTATTTTTTTTTTTTTGAGTTTACAAACTTATTGAATTTTATGATTTTTTGAAATAATTTTGAATTATTTTAAATTTATTTAAATTTTTTTTTCAATTTACCGTGAATTTGTTTAATTTCATCGGATATATCGAATACATTTTTTATATTTTCAAAATTGTTTCCAATCCATTTGACTTTAACTTGAATTGTTTTAACGTCTTATATGTATCAATTTCCATGTAATTCGTTTAAATCCAAAAGAGCGTATTATATGAAATAGAATTTCAGTTTTTAAATAAATAGTCAGGAAAAATAAAAAATTACTCAGGGAAATATTATGAAAAAGTCAGTGAATTTTGAAAACGAAGTTTTGCTGCCACCCTGAAATAACGTAATGATAATAAATCATTTGAGCAGGTGCTGCTCGTCCTTTTTTTCGCCAAGAATCGATTATTATTCGCGACAACCGGTGCCTGGTTCAAGCAAAATCGTTTAATAAATAAATGTATATTCTCGTGTATGAGAAAATGCGGCATGGGGGACCAGGTGATTCACAGGACGGTGACTGACACCATTTTGTTGCTGGCGTGGATAACGTACAATATATATATATATATATATACAATATATAAAGTGGGAGAGCCCGCGGCGAGGCATTGATTCCATGTTTATATGAGGAGAGACGCGGAAGGTACGAGGGGAGGATGAGCGGCAATTGAGGTGGGTTTGACTC
>JAAAKG020145981.1:0-10769 GCA_010014905.2 Druon quercuslanigerum
ATACATGACGTAAGAGCTTGGTATAAGCGAGATCACGGGGAGGTGAATTTTTACCTCACGCAGCTTCTAAGTGGACACAAGATAAAGAAAAAGGAAACACCATTTTGTATGTATTGTACAGAGGAGGCTATCGATGATGTTGAACACACCTTTTTTAGGTGCGATCGATGGGCTGCAGCTAAGGAAGCTGTTCAGGTGGAGCTTGGCAGAAACATCACGCCAGAAAACATTGTGGTTCTCATGCTTTGCTCAGAGCAGTATTGGAACATTATTTCACGATACTGCGATACAGTTCTTCGCACGAAGAAGAGAGAGGAGCCTGGATCTTCCTAAGAGGAAAATAGTTTTCTGTTTTTCTTGGTCTGCTGATGTTTTTTGTTCGTTTTTGTCCGTAGGGTGCTAAAGACCGGCGATTCCGAGAAGAAGCTGAAGTTTCTTCTATCGAGGACGAAGCGCGCCGCTCAGGATACAGAGAGGAAAAGGTGATATGTATAATAGGTAAGAGATTCTCCAACAGGGTCGAAGGCCGGCGAGCCCGAGAAGAAACAAATGTGTCTTCTACCGAGGACGACGCGTACCACTGGAAGGAGCAGGGAGTAGAGTAAGTAAAAAGAGGCAGGTTAAATATGGAGGACACTGAAGTACGGTGTGGAAGCCTTATTCCCATATCCTTGAAGTAATGCGAAAGCGGTTCCGAGGATATGGGTTGGCAGGGAGAGGAGGGGTTTTAGTCAGTAAGAATCTGACACTACCCATACTAAGAATTGCTTAACAGCAGTAGGCAATTGCTAGTATGGGTGTCTTATGCAAGATTTCCCCTTCTATAAAAAAAAAAAAAAAACTACTACTTCAAGGACCACCACAGTTGACTGTGGCGGAGAGGAGGTGATACCTCTACGTGGCGGGATCTCAGGTGACAGATAGGGGAATGCTCGCTGGAAACAGAGAGTAGGGTTTAAACAAAATAGGCCCCGCGGTCTCATACGGTGTATCTAGGATATCAAGTCGCCTTCTAGAGTATTTAGACTCTACTCTCGCATACGGGGCTCTGCGGAAGTGAATCGACATTACTCTAGTTACTTGTGAAAGGAATATGGAGAATAAACTAGAAAAACTTAACCGGAGTGTCTGTGACGAGTGGGAAGGTGCAATCGACGGAGCTGTGGATCCTGAAGAGAGTGAAAAGTCGGAGGGTAGGCAAGACTTTTTTTATGTGTGTAAAAACCTCAAGAAGGCGTTAGAGTACATAGAGCAGTCAAAATCCGTCATACGTGACGTAAAGAATTTCATGTTGGGAAGGCGCAACATGGAGTTAGCGAGTCAAGGAAGGAGTTGAAAAATTAGAATGGATAACAAACAAATTTTTTGAAGTTACAATGAGAGATGGCCTTCACATTAGCTATGTATCATATGGTATTGGACGCCTTGCTCTCAAAAGAGTAAAGGAAACCACCCGCAAGGCGATGGGAAAAATGTCGACACTACGTGTTATGTGGAGGTGACAAAGATCATCCGAAGTCACCTCAGTGATTTTTTCGCGGTCAACTTGAAGGTGAATAAGACGAAGAGGACCTTTAGGGGTAACCTGATACCAACGTAGCACTTAACGAGGAGCTGATATCGATGTTCCTGCGTACGAGGAATCTAAAAGTTAGTTGGATGTCCTGCCAGGTAAGAAAAAAGACGAAGGTCATGCGGTGTTTCCGCTGATGAGGCTTTGGCAAAATGGCAGCGAGCTGTGAGGCTCCTGACAGGAACAAATCGATTTGGACGTTGGGCTCGGAGGATCATAAGCAGTGCATTCTTTGTGCTGCCCATATTAGGAAACCTTGAACTGACCATCGGTCGCGAAGAATGCGGTGTTTTTTGTCTTTTAGGGAGGCTTTTAGAAAGGTACTGAGGTTATAGTACTTCTACTAATACTAACTACTTTTTATTTTACTAATTTTCAAATAGAATCTTACCTAAAATGTTTACAAATACATCTATTAGGATCTCTACATCAAGCAACGTTCGTAAAATCATCTTTAAGTTGATAACAAATATTATTATCGATTTTCATCTAGGTAATTGAAGGTACGATCATGAGATTTTAAGCAATTGGCAGATGATAGAAAATGGTAGCACTCAGACAATTGATAATATTCTGCTTATTTTTATTTGATACGCAGTACTATTTATGGTGTATTTATAATTTGAATAAATTATATTCTAGTAATTTATTAGTTTGAAACCGTTTGCTAATTGTTTTGGTGAGCAGCTTTCTACTATCGTACTACAAAGAAAATTACCAATTCAAATTTGTAATAAAATGCTCAAATGTATTAGCTAAGTTATTTAGCTTCTTTCGTGGAAAAATGATAACTTGAAAATTTCTAAAAACTCACACTTTTGAAAGTGGTAATTCAATTTATGAGCAATTTAATGATATTTTTGATCTTGCTATTTCGAATTCCATTCAAAGTTCTTCGACACTTTTAACTTTACTTTAAATGCTGTTGCAGTTATGTAGAGAATGAAACTAAAAATTATCTAAGATATCCACAGCTTTCTGATGCATTCTTTAGAAACACCATTTTTGGACTCGACTGGAGTGCGATACTGTTACCATCACTGAATCTATCAAAATTCATATCATTCATCTACAGATGCATATAGAATATTTTTAATATTTTTTACTCAAGTTAATGATGCCGTTTGATACGAGATTGTTTCGTTATCGTATTAGAAAATATCGGGTTTTGTTTTTGCATTAGTATCAACTCCTACGACCCGAATATCGGTTTGTATTGTATCATTTAGGTATCAGGAAACAGAGACGTTCTTGGGATTCAGAAAAGAACCAGCCAGATGGTGACTTCTTACGAACCAACAGTCAGTATTTGAAATAGCCTTTTAAAAAAAAAATAAAAAATTCTTCTACCCCTGTGCCCATCTTGGGTCGCGCTAACTCAGCAAGAACCTTTGCATTTAATGTGAAACAACGTTCAAATGTACTAAATACATTTTTATACTTCTATTTTATCTACAAATATTGTTTGCACTGCAAACAAAAATATACAATGAACCAGCATTATTGCACTATTTCTCGATTAAATGGAAATTCAGAAAAGAAGTGTTCATTTAAACATGAAAGAATTCAATTACATTTTAATTTTGATTTCTAAGCAATTTTTCAACCATTTTGAGCAAATAAGTTTGAAATAAACACGGAATATAAGAAATTGTCACTATCGAAAAATATATTTTTTACTGCATTACGAGGGTGGCAGTACGAAACTAGGAAACCAGTAATTTGTGAATCTTTCAAAATAACAAGAAATGATTCTGTAAGCAATTTAGCTTTAAAAAAAAGAAAAGTATCCTCTCAAAATTTCTTTTACATTTTCGAACACTTTGAAAAGTGCTACAAATCGAGCGGTAATATCCTAATATATGAATTTATAAATAAACTTTCTTTAAAATTATAAACATATTCATGTTTCCAAATGATCTTAAGTGCTTATTATGTAATCTTTCAAATTATAAACACAAATATTTTAATCCATGTGGACGTAGTGAGAACTGAATAAAATTAAAAAAAATTACCGCTTTTCTTTTCACAAGGAAAATTTGTTTAAAAATTATCACTGAAACTAAATATACAAACGCAATTTGTTTTCTTATTTCTCACATTCCAAACTTTATGAGCGATATATAATTGCCTTTGGACCGAGGACTGGTTCGGTCACGTTTTGGTCACCTAGTTTGTCATATTTAATTTTTAACATATTTTGATGCAATAAGGTACCAGAAACTCGAAAACGTTGTTGTGATATTTTACATTGACAAAGTGCAAACCTTGAACAATCAACTTAAATAAAACATTGTGGAGGTTACATTTTATGACAAGTTAATATATCATCTGATAATTTTTTTATTCCAAATACATTCCTTTCTAATCTATGTACCGCTAAAAATAATAGAAATGTTTGTTGAAAATTAGCTATTATATGTATATATTTTTTTAACCTACGAGTTACAGGAATGAGCCTGCAGACAGGCAATACGAATTCTCACCAGTAAATACTATAAAAAGTTGCCCTGCACAGGAGAATTCGTATCTTATATTACGTCTTCTTATATGCTATCCTTCCTGATTAATTATTAAGAGATGTTAGATTTATTACTAATTAATTGTATGCACAATTAATTGTTGCGTGATCCAACACGTATAAAAAGTTGCTAGTTATGATTGGCGCCCAACGTGGGGCATGTGAGTTTATAAAGAGGTAGGGTTCTTTTACAATCTTTTTCTTGTATGAAATGCTTTTTTTAATGAAAGACTAAGTTTTAATAACTTACGAGAATGAAAAAAGATACACGCGTGAGTCCAGCGACCAGTGTTTCCTACGAATAATATACGATCATTAGGGAATGTAATAGACAGATCGGCGTGATTACAAGAGACTAAAATCTTCTTTAGAGAAAGATATAAAGTGAGCGAAGACTATAATGAAAGTGTGACATTTGAGAGTGAATCAATATTCGAGTTTCGTGGACAATACACGGCTCTCCGCACCGTAAAACAAAAAATAGTAGTACGAAGTTAAACCCTCGATTAAAAATTTTGTAGACAATTCAGAATCACGAGATCGTGGGAAGAATAAACCACAAGTGCAGTGATACGGATTTTAAAAGTGAAGTGAAGGAGAAAGACAATCAAACAACTTTATAAATACAGTGAACAAACTAATAATCAAGTAAAATAAATAGTCCCGTGTGCGCGATATGCGATTGAACTAAAGAATTGTCATGAAAAAAAATTAGTAAAAATAATTGACGGTCGTCAAAATTGACGAGAAAATCAACCAGTGATAGTCAAATGTCAGTGAATTTGGATGTCACCCTTCAAATTGCCACAGGTGGAATTGTGGAAGACACACCGGGTACAGTTCAGGAAGAATTTGAAAGAAACTCCGAAAAAATATGGAGCCTGATCAACTAACGATTTGAGGAGCTTGAAAAACGCAGTCAACGCATCCTAGAAGAAGAAAGGATATATCACGAACGTAAAATGGCTGAGAAAGAGAAAGACCTCCAGGTAAGAATTAAGGCGTTAGAAATAAATGTCAGCCTCTCAATAGAGGCGACAACTAATATCACGCAGAGTCTAGAAGACCGTGAACTACGAATGCAGGCAGAGATCAAACGATTAGAGATTGCCCACACTGGAGTCGCGGAATGGGTGACCGAGAATCTCACCTCGCAAGCGAGCACACCCGTGGTGCTGGCCCAGCCCCCAATCAAGTACGTATTACCTGAATTCTACAGTGAGGGCAGCCGTATACAGTACTTGAAAAAAATGAAGCAGTACTGGGATGTGGTTCGCCCAAGATTATGTGACACCGATTATCTCATCAAAAAATCTTTATCGGGTCCACCCAGTGATTGGTGGATCGTCATAAAAGGGGATGTCACTAACTTTGAAGCTTTTATCGAGAAATTCCAATCACGTTATTGGAATTAACACACAGCACGGAATAAAAAAAAGACTGTAGTTCGGCCATTTTCAAGCGGCCAAAGACAAATCAAGGGCTGAGTATGGCACAAAAATGTTTACCCATGTAAGCGTTCTACTACACGCTCCCGAACAGGGGGAGGTAATACGAAAATTGGCAAGGTATTTCAATGATGAAATCAAGTACGCCGACATTGGAATGGGCATAAATAAATGTGAGCAGCTTATTAAGCTGTTGGAGGAATTTGCAAAATCGGCAACACAAATGCCGATTTCATGGAAAATAAAAGTCAAATGAATTTACCACGTGAAGTTTACAACAGCAAGCAAGGACAATGGCGAGGGAATCAACAAAACAATGGCTACTCTCGAAACCAGAATCCTACGAACTCTGGGTTGGGGTCACAACAAAATAATGGAAATCGACAAAACAACTATGAAAGAGTCAAACCTAACTTAAATTCGGGGAGGGGGGTTAACGTGCCCCGCAAGAAAACAGTTCATAGCGTCAAAATCAGAACGCGCCCTAAATTCAAAGTGCAACACATAGTAGTCGAGCTACAAGGGGACAATGAAGATACCCAATACCTACAGGAAGAAGAAAATCTAGACACGGGAAACGAGCAATAGCCACGTCAATAAATAAAGAAGACTCGGAAATTGACGTGGCAAACGAAACAACATATTCCGCAAATGTTCTAATGAACACGCGAAAAGATCTGCTGGAAGAAACCCCAGGTGTGGTACCGAAGCCACGTTTAAAATGTTATATAGCTTACATAAAAACTGTAGGTATCGTGACGCGAGCTCTCATAGACACGGGGGCCGGGGTCACGTGCATCTCAGAAGAGTTCCTTAACAGCAACGTTGAAAGATTTAGCTGCTTCCCTGTAGTTTACTATTGGCAGGTGTGGCCGTGGTAGGGCCGATGGTTGGCAAGGCAGTACGCCTAAGTAAACAAATATACGCAGACGCCACACCTATCAAGAACGTGCATAATAGTAATAGACATATTGGACGAGCGTTGAGCCAATATAAATTTAGATACAAAGGCTCTCACGTTTCCCTATCTAGAAGGTAAACCGGCTTTTCGTATTGTGCCGGATGAAGACAAAGAAAAACAAAAAGAACATTATACTCTCACTACCATAAGCTTCGAGGAGAAATACACTGTCAACTGGAGTGAGACTAAGAATACACAAGAGAAAACGTCGAATGAGAATCTACCTTTGAACGTGACACCGGAAGATATTCGAGAAAAAGTCAGTGAATATGAAAGCTAAACGAAATCTTATAGAAGCATAGGAGAACAATTTAAGAGAAACCGGGATTATTAACTAAATATGAACACATATTAAAAGTCAAAGAAAATCGACCTTTTGTTGGACTGGGAGTGTCCAAAAGCGGCAGAAGTATTGTTCCAAAAATGCAAAAGAATAAACATAATGTCGAAACTCGACAGGACAAGAAGCTTCTGACAGGTGCTGCTGCATCTTACTTCGAGGGAAATACACAGATTTTCAATACAGAGGAAGAAGCTATGAATTCAGAGTAGTCCCATTTGGCCTAAAAACAAGCACCGCCGCCCTCGTACGAGGATTGGATCATGCATTACAGGGCATCGGCAAGCACATCATTATTTTCGTGGAAACAAGGCAGAACATTTAGAACACCTCGATGAAATTCTCAAAAAGCTTTCTGAGAGTAACCTGATATGAAATCTCAGCAAGTCCCACTTTTTCAAGGAAGAAAACATTGAGAGTATACACGCTTTTTCTCTGCCTAGAAACCTAAAGCAACTCAGAGGTTTTCTAGGTTTAATAAAATTCTATTCGAAATTTAGTGAAAAGAACGATGAAAAAACCGTGCCTCTTCTTAAATTAATGAAGAAGAGAGTACCATGGAAATGGGATAAAGAAGCTCAGACAAATTTGAGAGAATTAAGCAACTTTTTGGAAAGATTATTATCTTAAAACAAACGCTAGAAATTACGCACTCGGCGCAGTGTTATATTAATTTAATGATCAAAAGGAGAAGGAAATAATTACCCTACTAATTCGAACGTTAAAAGGACTTGAACTCTCGTATTTTATTACAAAGATAGAGTTATTGGCAATTGTATGGGCTCTACAAAAATTCAGAACGTATATGCATAAAGCAACGATAATTAATCGTATTGATCACTTCACACTTACCTTCCTGAGAACATGGAAATTTGTCAATGCACGTCTCACTCGCTGGATCCTCGTAATAGTTACAAAAAAAATCGAGGTAAAACGCGCGTGGTAATAAATGCGCTGAGTTATCAATAGACGTAATTCGAAAAATCCCTGAACAACAATAAGAGGATAAAAAATTGCAAAAACTAAAACAAAGGATGGAATCAGAAACAGAAAAGGAACTAAGTTTCAAGATGATCGATAACACGCTCTATCACTTTGGCGGCATCACTTATCGAATCTACATAAATAGAAAAATATTAGAAGACCTTATATGGGAGTGGCATAATGTGTACGGACATTAGGGTGCAGAAAAAACATACAAGATACTCAGGGAGTCGTTTTATTCATTAAAAATGGCGAAAGTCACGCCTCAGACGATTGCCACGTGTGACGCGCGTCAACGAAATAAAATTCTCATGCAAGCCTCGCAGGCATTACAGGAACCCATAGTAACACAAGAGCCATTAGAACTTGTGTCAATCGATTTCTTTGGCCCGTGAATAAAAAAAAACATGGATGTGAGCATATCTTGGTAATGATAGATACTTTGACTAAATTAACAAAAATTTATACGCTGCGTAAGGCAACCAGTGAGGCAGCTATAAAGAAGATTGAAAAATTTACAGAAGCAATAGGGCGGCCTTAGAAAATATTCTCTGATAGTGAAACGCAGTTCACGGGCCATAAATGGCGTCAAGCATTAAGCGAGAAATTAAAATGATTCTGACCTCTAGTAGACACCTACAAGCAAACGTGGTGGAAAGAGTCAATCGAGAATTGGCTACACTTTTTAGGACCCTCTTACCCCAAGACAAACACAACTCGTGGTTCGCTGAAATAGAAAATGTGGAGACGATTCTCAACGAATCATATCACGATACCACTAAGGTAACACGAGGTAACATACGAGGCCCTATGAGGCTGAAAACCTAAAAGATGGTGGACCGACATGCTACCACCAACGCCTCCTCAAGAAATGGCTAATAGAAATGAGTTAATTGCCGTCATACGAGAACGAATAAAGAGGAAGCGAGAAAGACAATTAGGCCGACTCAATAAAAAGAAAAAGGGCGTTAATTTCTCAATAGGCGAGTGGGCACTCGTTAAAGCCTACAACGTATCGCACGCAGCGGCAGGTGTAATGGAAAAATTTTTAGCACTGTACGAAGGACCGTACAAAATCAAAAAGAAGATAGCCATGAATGTCTACATTTTGAAAGGAAGCAAAAAGGGAAAGGAGAGAGGGCAATACCATGATAATGATCTACAAAAATATTTGTGGAAAGATAATTGTAGACAAGAGAAAGGTCAGTTCTGGAAGACACTACGAAAATGCCAGAAGTTGCCACCCAATATGAAACAATGGATGTCCCTTTTAACATGGGCATTCAATGCAATTTGGAAATGGGAGAGGAGGACATCATGGCAAGAGAGGCCATGAAGAATGTGGAAGCCGAAAAACACCCAGTTTGTCGAAGTGAACACCTAATAAATTCCTCTAGAATGCAGAAGGGGTGCAATGAAGACCCAAACCGAGGACGTCTACTTATTACCATCCATCTGCAATACGGTAGACGAGCCAAAGCCGAGCACGAACCAAGTCATCGTCCAGAAACAACAGAAAGATGAGGAAATTTTAAAAGAATTAACTATTAATTCACTTAAATATATCTCAAACAAACAAAAAGCAAGTGCGTTGCCACGAAAGGGATTGTATACCGTCCGAAGAAGCAGACACGGCGCGCTGGTCGAATACATTTTCAACAAAGGTTTTAAAACGGCGAAATCCAAGAAGCAAGCCGAAAAAGAGAATACAATACCAAATGACAAACTCGACATAAACATCGTAGCTCAAGTCGTCAAAAGGGAAAATATTCTACCCGAACTCCGCGCCGCATACCAGGATGCACGTGAACAAGAAGCCTAACGAGAGAGGCAGGAAGCGGCAGTCATAAATATTAGCACGGAGAGATATTGGAGACCGCGCCCTGCCGAGGACGAGCAAACTTTGGGAAATATACAAATTGTAGACGCCAAAACAAGAGTGGCCCTTAACAGTAGCATGGAGATTTGGCAGAGAACACGCCTAAAAGAATAAAGAATCAAATACCTGAAGTTATTACCTTCGAATAAGGAGTAGGTTTCGACAATGTTTTTTTGTTTCTTATCTCATGTAGATCAGAGATTTGCCTTAATTTGATGTTTCTAACTTCAGCGGGGGGCAATTGTAACCTACGAGTTACAGGGATGAGTCTGCAGACAGGCAATACAATTTCTCCCCAGTAAATAATATGAAAAGTTGCCTTGCACAGGAGAATTTGTATTGCGCAAGCCTGACGCTTCTCCCTCTCGTCCACCCACGCAAAGCAGAGGGCAGGAGTGACGCAATGCGTCCTATAAAAGGGCCAGTATGGCTAAAAAACGACGTTATATAACTCGTGGCCAAACCGCGAGGAACTTCAACTATACTAGGAGTGACTAGAAGATCCTCTCTTCTACTTTAGTCCTAAAGTATAGTTCTACAGAGAAAATCTTGAAAGAAAGTAATCTTATTCCAATTTATTCTCTAGCAAAGGCTTCTTTGGCTTTTTGCACCAATATTGCTCAACTTCTTAGAGAGAAAATCTTATGCGAATGCTTGAAATCATAATTTTTGTCAGAATTTGACTTTTGACTTTATTTTCAAAATTCAATTAAAGCATTTAAAGACGAATAGCTTCGTTGTTCTCCATGAACGCTAGTCCAGGAAATAAAAAATGATAGAATTTTGAATGATATTGAAGTACTTAAAATATACCGTATTTTACTTAAGAGTGTATAAATTCCTAGAAGGAAAACTACCTGTCTTTACAGCACCGAGATTTTCTCTCTCTTGCGATTGCGCCGGTCATTACTGTTACTAACCTTTTGTTCGCACTGCGAAACTTCGGAGTCTAGAACCGTCCTACCTCTCGAGCCTCGACTCCAAGTCATAGACCTTATAGTACATGGACTGCTACTATCCCTATCTTCCCCAGCAAAAGCGCGTGGTCCAACATCTTGCTGGA
>JAAAKG020145982.1:0-10769 GCA_010014905.2 Druon quercuslanigerum
TTCCAAAGTTAAAATTTGAGTTCTTCACAAGAAAAAGTAGGCAGTCCCAAAGTCAACTTTACATTTCTTCATTAATAATGTTTAATAAATCTCTATTTGTTTAAACAATCTTTATTTGCTCAAGCAGTTTTTTCGATAACTAAAAAAATAAAAGAAAATAGAAGGTGTTCGTTTAGAATCTGCTTTAAGGTGTTGGTTCGACGTTTGTTAAAAAAGGCCTTCTTTCGGCGAAGTATTTTATGTATTCTTGAAATTTTTTAGTGGTACCACTCACACAGGAGATATAACTTCGTCAAAGGTCAAGATTCCCTTTTTTATTAAGTAAAGTTTTTTCTGAATCGAAGAAGTAAATTAAGATTTAATTTTTATGATTTAATTAAACCGAACGATGAATAGCGATTCAAAATCACAATGAATTTAATTCCAAAATACACCAAACTCTCGTTTTCAGTCCAGAGCCGGGCGTTGGCTGCAAACAGCTTTGGACTGAATTTGGGGGGATCCAAACTTAAACTGTCGCCTTAACCGTTTTCAATTGGAATGCCTGATATTGCGCAATATACTCTGCTGAGTACACGCGCACTGCGACCCTTCGAAGGATAAAGTCGCAACCGCTATTGCCTTGCTCTCCTAAGAAACTGCATGCGCCAGCAGTTCTAGGAAGGACGAGAACGGGAGGAATGACAACGAGAGTTTGGTGCATTATAAATCGGAATTAATTTTGACGATATTTTTTTATTGATGCCATTTTTAGTTTATTTGAGTAAACACTTACATATTGGAAAGTAGAATATAATAAATTTTAGAAATAAACCAAATAAATGAAATATTACATTTTTTATCCCTTCAAATGAAACAATTTGTCTTTAAAAAATATATCGACATTCTATGATTCGTGGCTATTATTGCTTTCCTAACTGTTTTCGCTAATTCCGTAGAAAACTCTGGTCGGTACTGCGTTAGTTTCAAATATATA
The DNA here is from genome assembly GCA_010014905.2 of Druon quercuslanigerum. NCBI lineage: Eukaryota > Metazoa > Arthropoda > Insecta > Hymenoptera > Cynipidae > Druon > Druon quercuslanigerum. Next base: position 977 of record JAAAKG020145982.1, read on the forward strand.
CGGTGAATTAAGTCATTATTTTAATAAACTGTGCTAATAACAAAATACTAGAAATGAAAGGTAGGTAACATAAAATTACAATTCTTTACATAAAGTTCATGTATTATATTATATAAATATGTAAGAAATTTAATTTTACTTTTTTATATCTAATTTTTACTCAATATACTTTTTAAAAACCTTTTATCTTTTTGACTTCTGATATTAGTTTCAGAAAAAATTATATGACTAGGAGTTTTAAATCCCTCACAGGTGTAAATTTAAAAAAATGTATATCTTGTTGATTAGCTTCAGCCTTAAACTTTTAACAATAAATTATAATTATTTAACATTAAATTATTATTTGAAAATAAATATGTTTTATATTTGAAAAATAATTAAAACCAATGATTCTTTAAATACTTAAAGTCGTACAATTCCAGGGACTTGAAAGGCTAAAGATGAAGAAATGTTTAAATTTCTAAAAACTGATAAAACTTTACAACTTGAAAATGGATAATTTTCAAATTAAAAGCATTTTTAATTGTAATTTATCTAATTTTTAATTTCTTTACAAGTGCCTTTAAAATAAAAAAAATCAGATCTAAATTGCTTGAAAATTCTGAATTCTCTGATAATCTTGAATATTTTGAATTCCCTGAATTCCTTGAATATTTTAAATCCATGAATTCCTTAAAATTTCTGAACCTCTGGTTTCTCCAATATTTCTGAATTTTCTGTAATCCTTGAATTTTCTGAATTCCATGAATATTAGGAATTCTTTGAATATTCGGAATCCCTTGAATATACGGAATTCCTAGCATACTCGGATTTCTCTGAATTATCTGAATATTCCAAAATTCCGGAAATTCTCTAAATACACTGAATGCCTTCAAACCTTCTGACTTCCTTGAAATTATTGAAGTTGTCTAGATTTTGAAAAACCCACGAATTTAAGGAATTCAGATAAATCATAGAATTTATTTGAATCTGAAAACTTAAAAGAATGAAAAAACAATGGAAACTGAATATTTCTCATGTATATTTCCTATTTTTCAATACCGTTTCAACAATAATCAGTAAATAAATTTCAAGAATGTGCTTGCAAAATAAAATCATGCCTTTTTAATTATCAGGGATTCAGTGGACGATTTTAAATTGCCGATTATTTCCCAGTTTCTCCCAGTCAAGTTTTTCAATTTTCCCGGTCAACTCAAAGTAGCATATTTATATTTGCCGCTGACCAGGCTCCCATTGTCAAAATGTGACAATGAGTGGGGGGGGGGGGTCAAAATAGCACAAAAAACGGTGACATTCTCTATGCAAGCTCAATAACAGAGAAAAAAGGCAAAAAAATGCATTTTGAAACAAATACATAATTAGTTTTTCGACCAAAAAATATCGTTTTTCCACCAAAAATTAAATAAATAAATTTTAAGTCAAAAAAACAATTTTCATCTCATGCGATGCATTTTTAACTAAAATTATGGAATCTTCAACTGGAATAATAGTTACATTTTTAGTAAAAAATAGTCATTTTAAACCAAAAAAGAATCAAATTTTTAACAAAATATTTAAAGTTTCGGCAAAAAAATCCTTTTTATCCAAAGAAAAAACAAGTTTCCAATCGAATAGCTACTATTTCAACTAAAGAAATGAATTATTAATTAAAATGATGAATCTTCAATAAATAACATTAATTTTTACTAAAAGAGTTTAAGTTTCTCAACCAAGTAATTTTATTTCCAATCTCAAAGATGAATTTTCAATTAAAAAGACAAATTTGAGTTCAAATTCCTGAATTTTGAACTGAAAATTTCAATTTTCAACTAAAAATAGAACAGTTAAATTTTAAATTTAAGAAATGATAATTTTCAACCACGCTGATGAACTTTCAACCAAAATAAAGAAAATTCAACTGGAATAGTTGAACTCCATAGACCTGTGAAAAATATAAAAGTATTTTATACTATTAGTAAAAAACTAAGGTCTACTATATAACAAAAAGAATTTTTGATCAAATTCCAAATTCATGGAGTGTTTCCTAAAAACATTTTTGGCATTAACAAACAAATTTGTTTTGATTTCAAAAACAAAAGAAATAAAGAAAAATTAGATATAAATACTGAAAAAAAATTTTTAATTTCTCTTAAATTTGACTATTAAAGATTGTTTTTCTGTAATTTTTAAATAAAAATGAACCATTTTTATTAAACAATTATTTTCTCACTGAAGATATATACTATATTAGAATTAATTATATATTCGATATTATCCAATGAAATATTTTCTTTTCAGGTTACATCATCTTTTTGTTATACCTTTAGTTTTTCCTATAAATTAACTCCTGATTAGGAGGTCTAAATTGACCTCGAAACATGTTGGTCCCCAAGTAGTATAAAAAGGACGGAGAAAGAAAAAGAGTGTAAGGTTGGTTTTGGTTGACTCTTTCCTTTTTTCTCCCTCTTTTTTCTTTTCTATTGATATTTATGTCTCCAATGATCCGGAAAGTGAGATAGTTTGGAAATCTGTTTTTTAATGATTGAATCTTTTTCATGCTCTTTTGCATAAAATTATTCTTGAGAAAATGGATTATTTTTCAATCTCAAAATACATAAAGAATAATTTTCTACAAAAAAATACGAACTTTCCACTAAGTACATAGTACATCCGCGAGCGCGCATAACTGCTGACTGGCACGCTCGAAAATATATTTATCTCGCGCTTTGCGCACGATAATGTATTTTCCTTGCGCTAAGCTCTCGGTCTTTGTATATTCCCCATACTTGTGCACAGACTTTTTAAAACTAAAGTTCAAAGAATCGACAACAGTAATTTTATAATTGTGAATTCTCTTTTGTTAAAGCTCCTTCGGCTTTAACGAACACATTCTCATCACGTGTCGCTAGCTTCGCACTCGAGTTTGTCCCTCAAGTTGTATATCATTTCCATAAATGTTTATTAGTACAATTCATAATATGTATTGGTCTTGACACAGACGTTTTCATTGTCTCGTTAAAAAAAATGCGCATTCTTTAAAAAAAATGTTGTTATCGAACATTTTATTGCATCTCCGAGTTGCATATACCGGTCGCCTGAAACCACCAATGCTACACGTTTTTGGTCAAAATTACAGGGCACACAATTTAGTTTTTGCAGAATAAATTGGCACTTAATTATCAGTCAATTCCTGCTCAAAGCAGAATTTCATATTACTAATAGTTTCCCAGTTTCAAATACCAGAAACATGAAGCTACCATTACAAAATGTTTTTGATCAAAATTACCGTGCACAAAATTTAGTTTCTGCAGAATATATAAGCACTTTAATTAGCACTAAATTCTTGTGAAAAGGAGAATTTAATACTACTAATAGTTTCCGAGCTTCGCATACCGGAGTTGTGGCTTCAGCTGATACTAGAATTACTACATGTTTTTGACCAAAATTACAGGGCACAAAATTTTTTTTCTGTAGTATATATTAGCGCTAAATAAGCACATATCTATATGATAATGTTGTAATTCCAGCTTCCGGGACTTGCTGAATTTACTCATTTCCAATATTATTTTTACGATTTAAACGTTATGTATACGTTCTTATTACGGTCTTATTATACGGTCTTACATTTTTAAACTTCTAAATTATATCCCTAACCTCAGTGAACCAGACTTTGTAAATTAAATTTTCTGCCGCATCGTGTTCTACATCTCAGTTTCAGTGACCTATTGCTATATCTCCTACTAATGCACTAAAAGTCTCTCCAAGCATCTAAGGTGGTGAGTCTAGTTACCACAATAGTTCCACAAAACTTTGATTATTGAACGGGGGGGGGGGGGGCAATTAGTTTCAACCGAGAGTCATAGCTGGTTGGTGTTTTATGCTAAGAAGGACATTTATATATTTAAGAATCATTGAAATACTGTGAAATTCCTGAATGAAAAATTGTAATTTTTGATTTTCCATTCTTTTTTTATACTGTCCTAATTTGGATTTTCCACTTTTCATTTTCCACTTTTCTCTAAAATTTCCAGTTTCACGTCAGGATAAATAAGGAGCAAGCAAATAAAACGTTATATAGTAAATCTATTTTTTCAAAAATTGATAAAATGATTGTTTCTGTATATTTGAAATATCGTCACTTCGATTATCACACTCAGTAAAATCCCGTTTTTTGGTTGTTCAATTTCTGGTAAATAAAATTCCCGGCCATTTTCCGGTTTCCTACAATTTTTCCTATAATTCTAAAATTAAAATCATAGTAATATTGTTTTATATTCTCATATTATCAATTGACAAAACAATTTTTCCCCTGCGCTGGAGCGCGCTCAAGATGTGGCTAATATAATATAAGTTGTTGAACTTTTAAACTTTGTTTTCTGTATGGAAGCTTTCAAGCTAGCAGCATTTTAAATGTAGGACTTCTTGATTTAAAAAGTAAATTAGAAAATTCCTCAATTTTATGTTTTCAACTTGACAGCTTTCCAAATTAAAAGCGATTTCTGATGATTAAAACAGGATTTGATGAAAATTCTAATCAGTAAAAAAATTAAATAATTTCAATTCAAAACCTAGAAATGGAAAAGGAGAGGATGAAGATCATTTGATATATTTGGAATAATTAACACAAAAATCGAGTAAAAAATAAAAAGAGGGGTTTATTTTTTCGAATAAATATTTTTCTATACATCAAAATCTATCTCAATTTATTAACTTTGAATCGGAGCAAAAATATCGAAGAGCATTTGGCTTTACTTTGGCAAGTAATATAAAACGATGTACAACAGCGTCCACATAGTATTTTATCACGAGAATCAATTACAACTTCTTAATTACATAAATCCTACTAAACTCACGTTGTATCGCCGAAAATATAGAGAATATTTACACACATGTAAAATTACACTCCATTAAAATGAACCACTGAAATCTCACTGATTGAAATAGCCAGAAGTGTGTCACTGAAAATCAGTGAGATATTACTGATTTCTTCACTGGAACTCCATCACTGGTTGATTCAGTGATGTTTACTAATTACTCAGTACCAGTAACTATCTGGTCAAGAAATTTTGTTATGATTTTTACTGTAGTAGGGGGGAATCTTTCACTCATTTACTTAATTTTTGCAAATTCGCGAAAACTCTAAACTGAAAATTATCTTTTTAGCAATACATTTTATTATTTGGTTGCAAATTTAAAGATTTTCTTAAAGACATCCTTTTTGGTTGCAAAGGAAACTGCTTTCTTCAAAATTCGTCTTTTTGGGTTAAATATTAACCTGTTTCAGTAGAACTTTCATTTTACTCCGAAAAAAATCACACCTGTTTGGTTGAAAATCTTAAAAATATTCTGAAAAAATCATACTTTTTAATTAAAAATTCGACTGTTTAGCAGAAACTTAACTTATTGTAAAATGTTCTTATTTTGGTGTTATAAAGTAAATTGTAATCTTCTTTGGATAAAAATTTAATTATTTTTTTTAAAGTTTTTTTTTTAATTTACCTGTTTTAAAAGAAATGTTATCTTTCTTAAATAAAAATATAACTATTCGGTTGAAAATTCAACTTTTTTTAAAATGCTTATATTTTTAATTTAAACATTCACTTTCTTTAGCAGAAATTACACCATTCTTCGATAAAAATGAAACTGTCATACTTTTTGGTTGATAATGCTGCTGTTTTTTGGAAAATTTGAATTTTCGTAAAAAATGTACTTTTTGTTTAAACTCTATACTTTGGTATAAAAACCAGAACTGCAATCTTTCCTGGATGAAATTTCCACTTTAAACAACTGTGTCGTTTTTTATTAAAAATTCAGCTGTTTTACTACAACTATTTGGTAAAGAATACAACAATTTTGTCAAAAAAACACGCATTTTAGTAAAAATTTGTCTTTTTAAATTAAAAATGACTTTTTTTTTCATACAGCCTTATTTCCTATTTAAAAATTCATATTTTGATTGCAAAAAGTCTATTGAAATTTTTTTTTTGATAGAAAATTCGACTGTTTTTTTTAAATAATAAATTTTTTGTTAAAAATTATTCTCCTTTGCTCGAGTATTTAACAATTTTGTTTCAAAGATTTGGTTGAATTACTTTGTCAAGTAATCGTTTCTTTTTATAATTTATATTTTTAGCTGAAAATCCATCTCTTTCGTTGAAAGTTTAATTTTTTTCTTGAAAATTAATCTTTTTTCAATTAAAAATGTAACTACTTGGGTAAAAGTTAAACTTTATTGTTAAACAAATTTTTTTTATTAAAGGCTTATGTCTTTGGTTAAAAACATAACTGTTTATTAGAAAATTAATTTCTTGCTAAAAAGTCATATTTTTTGTTTGAAAATTCAATTTTTGTAGAAAAAATTCATCTTTTAGCTTAAAGGTTTCAGATTTTAGATCAACTTTCATTTCTTTCTTGAATCAAAAATCTTCATTTGTTGAAAATTCGTGTAATTGGTTTAAAATTTTTTTTGGTATTAATTTTCATCTTCTTCTATTCAAAAATATTTACTATAACACTGTTTTATTGGAAATTTATCTTTTTGGGTTAAAAATTCAACTATTATGTTAAAAATTTAATAATTTTGTTAAGAAGCCATCTTTTATAATAGAAATTACATTTTGTCGTTTAAAATAAATTTATCAATTTTAGAATTTTAAATTTGTATCTGAAATGATATTTTATTCCGTTTACAAAAGATTCTATATTTAAAAAAAAACAAGATTGAAATACAGGTATTTAAATAATAATGATCAAGGAAAATGAAAAGTTAGTCAAGGAAAAATCAGGGAATTTAGAAAATGTAGTTCTCTGACACCCTGCCTAATTCAAGTAGCAATAACTAGCAAATCATTTTTGGAAACTGAAAATTACGTACAGTCTTACTGTACACGACACTGTACCGGCGACACGCACGTTCCAGACGGATGGAGGTTCATGTCTTCGCCGCATGGAGCGCTATATCACTAGTCGAATCTATCATTTAGCGTCACTGGTACATTCAGTAACGCTGCATTAGTTGACTCACTTACTGGTTCACCCAGTGAAGATAGGAAAATCACCGATTTGCCAGCGATAACTGAAAATACTGATGCAATCAGTGACAATTTAACTGGTTCAGCTTAATAGAGGACAGTATCATGAAACGTATCCGTTCGTAGTATTCGAAGCTTTGGCTAGAAAAATTAAAAGTCCTTCAATAATTATTACGGATTACATAATACATAAACCATCGCTGGGCAGTTACAATTATGACGTTTTTCACTAAAGCGAAACTTATTCTGCTACAACCTCGGCTACAGTGAAATGCTGTTACTCTAAAATTATCTACTCTTTGGTGTTACTGCTTTTCTCACTTTAAATCCCAAATAAGAATATACCAATTAATCGCAATGATTTCTAAATTATAATTAAACTTTATATTGTAATTTTTGTATTACATTGTCGTTTAATTTTGGACTTGACACGTCAGCAACTGAAAACTCACGAAAGGAAGCGAATTTAAATAGACACGGAATACCAGCGTTAATATACCGAGAAGGATAATTTTAGTGTTACTGAACTTAGATAAATCTAAATTACGACTTTGGTTCCCACAAAAAACGAAACGAAAATTAAACTCTTGCATGTTGGTCGCAATAAAAAATAGATAGACTATGAAAAAAGCGAAAAGCAGAACTTCTCTTTTTATAAATGAAAAAATGTCCAGTATTTACTAACGACCTGATTACCGGCGACGTTGATGCTTACATGCTAATATATTTATAATATAGATTTATATTTATATTATTATATATAATATATTACACTACACGAGGAATGAAAAGTGCTTATGAAAATATGCTTATGATGTAGGAACGAATCCTAATGAAATTGCTAGTTAGCTAGGAAGCTCTGGACTAATCACTCTCTCTTCTCGGTCGTCAATTTGAAGAGCAGATTGTGGAGAAGATGGTTCCTCTTCGAAGTCTCTTTCATGATTTCCCATAGCTTCTCGTTCCCTCTCAGAACTAAAAAGTCGAGTTACTGCTGGTGCTACATCAAACTCAATTGGTTCAATTTTGTTTTCTAGTCTGTCCATTTTTTGAAAATCATCTCTCTCTGATGACATTAAAGACACTTTTTTTTGTGGATCGTAATTCGGATCCTCAGTTGGTTCCTGAATTTCTGGTGTTCTCAATTCACCTTTGCCGGCTAATAACAAATCTCGGAAGCCAATTTTTTCGTCACGTTTTATATCGTAGTCCTTCAAGATGCCACTTGGAGGAATTCCTGAAAATTATACTTTTATTAATAAAAAATGATAACAAATGGATAATAAGTTCGTCGCATAAGAATTCGTTTTTTTCAGTTTGGGATTAAAGCTTTAATGTTTTTTTATTGAGAAAAAAAAATACAAATCACGAATTTTGTTTTCATTGCTAGTTAAATATTTTATTGTAGATGTTAAAAAATGCGTTAAATTCAAGTTCATTAATGGAGAATTTCAATTATCGAATTACTTTACTTCAAAAGATAATAAAAAAATAAATAGAGAAACTTTCCAAGTTTATTTTCAATTCATGGACTGCCATTTCAGCGGAAATTGCTGCATCAAGACTCTCTACAAGGGATACAGAACCTATTGACGTCGTGTACTGTTGAAGTGGCTATTTGACGACAAAAGTCGCATTTCTCATCCAAATTTGCGAAACTCTAGATACAGAAACAAGCTTTAGTTTTCTGAAGTCTATACAAAGTGGTTTTTAAAGAGTAAGAAAATCCAACTAGAGACTCTCTGGGTAAAAGTTGCCTTAAAATTTAATTATTTTCTTGAAAATGCAACTACATGGTTAAAAAGTCATCTTTTTAACAAAATTTTAATTACTTTGTTATATATTCATGCCGGATGCAAAAAGGAGAGATAGAATTATTTTGCTGGAGTGTGGAGGCCCCTAAGCTCCTGAACATGAAGTCTTGACTTTTAATTTTTTAAATATATATCTTCAGTGAAAATTTAATTTTCCATCTTTTTCTTTTCATAAAAAAAAGTTGTAGCTTTTTTATTTTTCGAATTAATTACGAAAAACTGTTTTTTTCTCTGATCAAAATATTTTGGTTTTTTTCACTTCAACTAGCATCGAAATGGAAAGTTTGTAATATTTTGTTATAAAACTTATCAGAAATATGAATTGTCATATTCTGCGACTTATGGCGTTAGCAAAACATCAAAATGTTTATTTAAAAAATTGGTAATAATTTTTTCCAATACGGTGCATAATTCGTGCAGACACAACTTCTATCGTTTCGGGAGTGGAGCGAATTTTGAGCAAGCGAAAACTGTCAGCGATAAAGTTGTTCAGAGAGGTTCAAGGAAGTTTTCTGAAAAGTTTCAGATCAATTAGAATATTAGTTAACAAACTGTTGATGTTTTAATTTGCCGGCGCGATGGATTTTCTTCCGTGCAAACTACGCCCTGGTCAGTAAGCCGCTACCCCAGCATTAGGTGCAACTGTGACTCACAAACCGTCCCGATTTTGTATTTAAAATACGATGAATATGGAAAATCATGGTTTATAATAAATAAATCTTCTCGGATAAAAATATTTTAGTGTTGCCACTTCTAGGAGCATGAACTTCATACAAGTGTTAAAAATAAAGAATCTCTCTATATTTATTTTTCCTTGTATTCTGCGTGTCCTTCGTCTGACCTCTATTTGTAAACATACTTATATATGCTTTTTGGCTGTTTCAACACTTTAAAATACCAAGAGTTGTAGCAGTTTAAATATCATTTTCAAATTTTAGATTTTCCGTGTGCAAATTAAATTTTTGTATT
>JAAAKG020145983.1:0-10769 GCA_010014905.2 Druon quercuslanigerum
TCCAGTAGACAAAGACAGCAATGCCAGATTCATCGTCTCTCTCTTTCTAACGAGCGGACATTCCCACTTACAGGCGGATTATGGCACGCCTACTCTATCTGTAATGTCTCTATGGAAATAGACCGATAACGCTCTAGGGAAAACAAAAATGATCTCTAGAGAGAGGAAAAAGATATGAGACTTGTCTCTTTCTAGATAAAGCTGATTGGTCGAGAGCATTTTCGTTGGGTGAAGTTTGATGAAGCACAGGGCCGTGCTTTGCATCATGAATACCCCCAAAAGAGTAACGTTTTTTGTATCTTTCAGATTTTATTTAATTATATTTTAGTGTAAAAAGGTATTAAAAGTGGCGTTTTATAGTCGTTGAAGTTCATTTTTAATAGTTTTAAAATATAAAGTTAAAAAACTTTAAATGTTTTTATTTTATTTTATAAAGAAACGCTGAGGCAGAGAAGCATAGAGTTCTTAAATACTCGAGAATTTATCTTGAGAAAATGCTCTTGAGAATATGCTCAGCATTTAAGCTCGAACAGAGAATTTATGGAGCATTTAGGAGAATTTAAAGCTTTTATTGTTTAAAAAAATATATACATATCATAATTACTACATATATTTTTACAAAAAAATTCTAGAGTAAAATAAACATATGCGTTCTTAAATTACGGAGTTGCTATTTAGTTGAAAATTAATCTCTTTTGTTTGAGGATTAAACTAACTGCAAATTTACCTTCTATATTTTTTTTCAAAATGTATCCTCTTAAGTTGAAAATTCAAATATTTTAATTCAAATTTCTGTATTTCATTGAAATAAAGAATTAGTGGGAGAATATTTAGGCTTCTTCGTTTTGGTTAAAAATTCTTTTAAAAATTTTAATATTCGGTTGAAAATTCATTTACTTTGTTTCAAATATATCTATTTTTGTATAAAATTCATCTTATTGACTAAAAATTCGTTTTTTATTATTCAGACCTAATTTTTAAAATAAAAATGTAACTTCAATTATTTGTTGAAAATTAAAAGTTTTACCGAAAATTGAATAAGTCTGCTTTTAGTTAAAAATTTATCTGTTTTATCTTTTTGGTAAAAATAATTTCTGTTCTTGAAAATTTACCTATTTTTTTAAAGCTTCTTTTCTGTCTTTTTGGTTGAAAATTTATTTTACTAATTGAAAAGTTTAATATATTTTATTTTTGGTCAAAAATTTATCTTTTTAGTTAAAAATTGACGTATTGGGTGAAAAATTATATTTTTTTTTTGTTGAAGATTTATCATTTTATTTGAAAATTAACTTTAAGTATTCCATTTTTTGTGGAAAATTTAACTTTTTTTATATAAATGTAATCATTTTTTCCATACAATTTTGTGTTTTGTAAAAAATTTAACAATTATATTTTTTGTTAAGAATTCTTGTCTTTGGTCGAAAAAAAATATTTAGTTAGAAATTCGTTTTTTTCATAGAAAATTCATCTTTAGTGTTTAAAATTCCACTATTTGATCCAAAAATCCATCACTTTCATAAAAAATTAATGAATTTGCCTGCAAAATCGTTTCTTTTAAGTTAAAAATGAATTTTCTTAACTAAATCCAAGTTTGCTTAAAAATTTATATTTTTAGTTGAATTTTGGTTAAAATTCTTTTTTTTCTTTGTTTAAAATATACTTTTCTAATTGCAAGTTGAACTATTCTAAGTTTAGTTGTAAATTTATATTTTTCACTTAAAAATTTATATATTTCTTGGAATTGTATTTTCTTTCGTATAAAATTCACCTTCAGGGTTTAAAATTGAACTATTTTGTAGAGAATTAATTCTTTTTGGTTGAAAATTGATCGTTTTAATATATTCTTCTACTTTTAGATTAAATAATCTTTTTTTGAGCATTTCTTTTCTTAGCATTTCAAATATTCTAATTTTCCCTAAAAACGGATATTTTTAGATGAAAGTTCATGCATTTTGTTGAAAAAGAATCTTTTTGTTTTAACAATTGAACTAAAAAGTGCTTAAAATGTATTCAGAAAGAACATTTGTTAAAAATTAATATTATTAATCTTTTAGATGTATGGTTGTTTTTATAGATAGAACAATTTAGAAATTGCAATATTGTAGAAACCCTGATTAAGGCACTGTTTAATGCGAATAATATGTTTCCCAGTATTTTGATTTATTTTATTATTTAAATTAGGCGTCCTTTTTAATTTAAAGCGATACATTTTCCCGGGAAATTTAAATAATGAAATCATAATTAATCATGATAGAAAATAAGATATTTTTAAATCTAATTCAAAATGCTTATAAATGCTCATTAAATTCCGAAAGCACGTAAACGTCGAGCATATTGTCGAGAATATTCTCTTGCTCATGAGAATTTCTCCGAGCATGAAAATGCCCATGCGGTGGCGCTAGTAGTAACTTCGTTCTAGTTTTTTTACGGGTATTGGAATCTTGTCCCATAGAGCCATAGAGCATACTACAAAGCATTTTGAATTATTTAATTATATTTTTTAAAAGTTCGTCAAGATTTTTTAAGAATTTTGTAAAGTTTCACGAACATGAATCACATTTTTTCAGGTTCCTAGGACAAATTTAAATAATATTTTATTTTGAAAAACTCATTTTAAAAGATTATTCAAAAAGATTCTGTAAGATTTAAAAAAAAATTTCAAAGAAAAATCTGAAATATTTTGGGCCAATTTTTAAAATTTTGCAGAAAATATTTAAATAATTTTCAGAGGTTAGAAATTCTAAACCTCTTAATATCTTAAAATTGTTTAAATCTTTTCTGTGAAATTAAAAAAATAAACTTTAAGAAACATTTAAAGAAGGCTTTTAACAATATGAAACGATTTCCTAAAATTTCGCAAAAAATTTTGGAACACTTTGAAGCAAAATGTTTTAATTTGGAAAGTTTACAAAATAAAAACAAATGGAAAATTGAGTAAAACCAAGAAATATTTAGCAGAATTGAAGAGGTTCAAAATAAATGTTAAACTTTAAAAGATTTCTAGAAATGTAGATTTTTAAAGGTTTCAAAACTAAACTATAGTAGCTTTAAAATAAATTGGAAAAGCAATAAAAAATATTTTTAAGTATTTAAGACATTTTAAATCAATTTTAAATATTTGTAAACTCCCGAAAAATTTTCAATAATTCTACAAACATTTCTAGATTCCTTCCCAATTTTTAAATTTCCTAGGGATCTTTTAAAAAGACTTGAACTTTTCATAATACTTGGTGAAATCTTATAAAACAAAAAAATTATTTAATATCTGCTAGATATTTTAAATTATTCCCTAAAATTGGTAAAAAGTTAAAAATGTTTGAAAAGAATTTTGTAAAGTTTCACGAAAATGAAACACATTTTTTAAGGTTCCTAGGAAAAATTAAAATAATGTTTTATTTTGAAAAAGTAATTTTAAGAGATTATTTAAAATAAGAAGGTGTGATAAGGTGAAAAAAAAGAAATTTTATTTTTAAAAAATTGTTATATTTGAAAATTTGAAGAAAAATTTGAAGCAGTAAAAATATTTTTAAGAATTTTAGACGTTTTAAATAGATTATAAATATTTGAAAAATCCGAAAAATTTTCGAAAATTCAACAATTTTTCGATTCACAAAAATGTTTTACGGTTAAAAAATTTAAAATTGTTTGATTTTAAATATATTAATAAATTTAAATTATTATTGATTTATATTTAAAAGTTCATGTTTTTATTACAAATATTGCTATAATAGAAAATGTATTTTGTGTTTAACATTCGTATTTTTGTGTTGAAAAGTAAATTAAAATATTTTTTTATCTCTTTTTTTAAGTTATTTTTTCAATTTCAAAATTCACCCTTATTAGAAGAATTTTACTTTTCTTTGGATAAAAATACAACTGTTAAAATTGATATTTTAATGTTGAAAAATGAACTAAAATTTTTCGTAGATAAAATTTTAACTTTTTAAATTAAAAATTTTTATTTTTTATACCAAATTTATGCGTTTTAGTACAAATTATTATTTTTTTAAATAAAAATTCAACTATTTGGTACAGTATTCAACTATTATGCTGAAAATACATATTTTTGGTTGAAAAAATTTATCGTTTTGGATAAGAAATTTATTTTTTACGTAGAAACTTGTTTATTATTGGAAAATTCATATTTTGATCTTGAAAAGTCAACTGGAATCGTTTTTGGATGAAAATTGCACTATTTTTTAAAAAATTTTGTTTGAAGAAATGTTTGAATCACTTTGCTAAAACATTTTTTTTTTATTTACATTTCTAGTTAAAAGTTCATCTTTTTGGTTGAAAGTTGAACTATTTTGTTAGAAATTAAATTTTTTTATTAAAAATTCAACCACCCAGGTGAAAGTTGAACCACATTTTAAAAAATTTGATTGATTAAACGCTTATCTCTTTGGTCAAAAATTGAACTGCTTAGTGAAAAACCTTGTTTGTTTTAAAATTAATTTGTTGACTGAAAATTTAACTGTTCCATTTTTTTAATATTGATTTTTTGTAGTTGAAAATTCTCCTTTTTTAGTGAAAATATAATTTTCTGGTTCAAATTTCATTTGTTTGGGGTAAATTCGTTTTTTGGTTTTCAAGGTTAAACAATTTTTAAAAAACTTTTATTTCTTTCTTCATTGAAAAATCTTTATTTATTGAAAATTTGTAATTTTGGTTAAAAAATTTTTAGTTTAAATATCTTTTTTGATCTTTAACTGATATGTTAAAAATACAGTAATTTTTTGGAAGATGCAAGTATTTCATTGAAAATGTATCTTTTTTTGTAAAAAGACATTTTTTATTAAAAAATAATTATTAAATCTGAAAATGTTAAATTTAGGGCTAAAATACTGTTTTATTCCTTTATTAAATTTTCTACGTTAAAAGTTTTAGAAGACTAAAATTCTAGGATTGAAATATTAATGGTCAAGGATTTTGAAAATGTTTAGCAACACCCTGTTTAATTCTACTAGCAATAACTAGTAAAACATTTCTGGAAACTAAAAATTACGTACAGCGATAGGGTTTGGAGGGGGGGGGGGGGGTTATATTTCGTCACGGTTTGAAAAAATTCTTAGAGTTTAGTAGAAAGATAAGAAAATAAATTAGTGCTTTTGTAAGTTTAATATAAATTGACGCTATTTACTTCAATTTTTGTTTAAAGGCGAAAGAACTCATATCTTAAAACAATAGACAAATTTCGTCCTATCTATGAGCATTCACAGAACTCGCTACCAATAGAATTTACATTATTTTTCCTAAGCATAAATTTAAAAACACAGCTCTAAACCTCTGATAACAATCTGCTGGATTTTTCGTATCAAATAGTTACAATATAAAAATTTCCAATTATATACTTGACTGCTGATAATAATGTAGTAGTTTTTCGGAAAATATCTTTCTGCAAAATAGAACATTTGCTCAGAGGCACTGCTTTAAAAATATTATTAATATTTTTGGTTTATTTATAACATTGTTTGTAGAGTAATTATTAATAAAGAACGCTAAAAATAACTTTATTTATTTATGGCGCAAATGAGCGCATTGGAAGATCTTCAAGGTCATGCGATTTAAACTTTGATTTTTCAAATGTGGGGACATCCAAAAAGTAGTTCCCCCCTCCCACCCCTCGTGTAACACCTGATATAAATCCTACTGTTCTGTGGCGAAACATTTTTTATTTGTGGCGCACTTGAGCGCGTTTAGGGCGCAAGTACATAATCCATACCTTAAAACAATAGACACTCCCAGACCTTGTATCAAATGGTTACAATATAAAAAATTCCATTTATATACTTGACTGCTGATAATAATCTAGTAGTTTTTCGGAAAATATTTTTCTGCAAAAGTGAACATTTGCTCGAAGGTGCTGCTTTAAAAATATTATTATTATTTTTAATTCATTTCTAACAATGTTTGCAGAATAATTAATAATAACGAACGCTAAAAAATATGTTTTTATTTATGGCGCATATAAGCGCATTGGAAGATCTTCAAGGTCATGTGATTTAAACTTTGATTTTTCAAATAGGGGAATAGCGAAAAAGTAGCCCCCCCCTCCCTCCTCCATCCCTCGTTTGACTCCTAATATAACTCCTGGTGTTCTGTGGCGCATTTGAGCGCATTTAGGGCGCAATTGCATAACCCATATTTTAAAACAATACACATTCCCAGACCTTACTACCAATAAAATTGAAATTATTTTTCCCAAACATAATTTTCCAAACAAACCTCTAAACCTCTGATAAAAATCTACTGGATTTTTCTTATCAAATGGTTACAATATAAAAATTCCAAATTGTATACTTGACTGCCGGTAATAATCTAGTAGCTTTTCGTAAAAATTTAAAAATATTATTAATATCGTGGGTTCGTTTTTAAAAATATTTTTAGAATAATTAATAATAAAGAGCGCTGATTAGGCTAGAAATATTTTACCGTTTTTGTGAATGTTGCGCAACCAATTAACAAGTTTCACAATACTGCCTTTTTTGTCTGAATAAAGATTAAAAATATTATACAATCTCTTTCATTGCTATGCTTTTTTATTTATCACATATCCCATTTCTGTCACCTTCTTCTAAAGAATAAATCAACCCGTATTTTTAATTGGTAATTACTTGTTCTCTACAAATAGAATAGGCAGAATAAAACCAATAACAAATCAAATTTAATCTTAAATTAAAAACAATATTAAACTTACCAGTCGGATTAGTGAAAATCACTAAGTTAAAACACAAAATACCCACAGCTGTCCTCATTTTGTTAATCTATGCACAGGCTATCAGTTTATAATAAACTTTAATGAGAGTGTAATAATGAATATTCTTCTAAATGTTTCAGTAAATATTACAATTGTCTTTATCTCATACGTCAATCTAAATTATGTACATTTGCTTTATTTGTTTCTTCTACATTGAAGCAGATAAAAATTATTCTGAGCCATGAAATTGTATGTACAATTAAAAGGTAAAAAATAGTTACCAAGCGGCGTGAAAAGCAGTGATTTTATGTTTACATTTTAAACATTCGATGATGTAATTAGCAAGGTGTTGAAATTGTACAATTTCTATGATGAAAAGATGTCAGAAAATCCTTCAATCATTGAAATTCTCAGTAATCGTATTAAATTCGAGGTCGGTTACACCAGCCCCACACCCACTCCTAATTTTCAGGGTTTTCTAAATTGCGCCCTAAATACGTTCAAATACGCTCAAATGCGCAACCACTAAAAAATTTTGCGCTAGCTAATTAACAAGGATATCAAATGGGGGGGGGCAGTATCACACAGGAGATAAATCTTCAACAGAGGTGTGCGTTACCCTGCCCCCACCCTTAATTCAGATATCTTTTTTAATTAGCTAGCGTAAAATTTTTTAGTGGTGGCGCATTTGAGCGCATTTAAAGTTAAGACAGATAACTATGATGAATTGGAAAAATGTTATTATTTTATAGAAATGAAGTTAGCGCCCCCCCCATTTTTGATCGCTGATAACTCTGATATCAATATGGCGCAAAAATTTTTATTTTTGGCGCATATGAACGCATTGGAAGATCTCTAAGGTCATGTGATTTAAACTTTGGTTTTTTAAATGGGAAGACAGCGAAATTTTTCATCAGCGACGCATTTGTGCGCATTCAGGGCGCAATTCAGTGGGCTGTAAAAAACCAGAAAATTAAGAGTGGGGGGCTGGTATAACTGACATTTAAATTCTTTCGAATGTTTTACAAAACTTTTGGTAGGTTTTTTCAAATTAAACGTGGTGGCATCCAATGTGGCGGCTTAAAGTATAAATTTTTTTTATTTTTATGGTACTTTTTCCTGCACTAACAATTTTTTTTTAATTTTGATACAAAATAGTATAGTATTTTATTTTTGTTGCTGATTACGAATATGTTATTAAATTTTCAAAATTCAAGATAGCAGATCGAATATGGCTGCCAGAAATTTCTAAAATTGTTCAATTATCATAAAAGTATGTATGGGGATTTTTTTGGGTTGTTGATTCCGAATATGATATCAGATATTAAAAATTTCAGATGGCGGATCCAATATGGCTGCCAAAAATATCAAAAATTGTTCATGTTTTATGAAAATTCGTACAGGGTTGTTTTCGGCTCACTGATTACAAATCTGCTATCAGAGTTTGAAAATTCAAGATGGCGGATCCAATATGGTTACCGAAAATTTCGAAAAATCTTTAATTTTCACAAAAAAATTGTATGGAGGCGTTTTTTGGATTGCTGATTACGAATATGTTATCAGATGTTTAAAATTTAAATGGATGATCCAATATGGCTGCAAAAAATTCAAAAAAATGGTTCAATTTACATGAAAATACGTATAGGGGGATTTTTGGATTGCTGATTACAAATATGTTATCAGATTTTCAAAATTCAAGATGGATTCAATAAAGCTGCCAAAATATCCAAACATTGTTCATATTTCATAAAAACTCGTGTATTATTTGATCAAATATTTCACTATTTTGTGAAAAATTTATCCTTTTTTTAATGAATTCTCGTCTCTTATGGTTAAAAGTTAATATTTTTAAATATACAGTCTACTATTATATTACTTTTTTCCAAAATCTAAATATTTTACTGACAATTTGCTTCTTAAGATACGAAATTCATTCTTTTGAATTTAAAATTCAACCTGAAAGACCTGAAATTGTCAGGGAATTTGTATATAGCTATAAAAACCTGAAAATGTCATGGAATTTTTTTCAACTGACGAAATTTTTTGGAAAGTATGCTTAATTATTTTTAGTGCAATATAAAAAATTCAATCACAATAATTTTTAATTTTTAAAACTAGATTTATATTACTGTATTTTACTATTATATTAAAAATAAGTTTCTTTTTTGGCTCGAAATTAATTTTTTTAAACTAAAAATTGTTTATATCTCCGGACTTAAAAAAAATCCTTAGTTAAAAATTTAACTGACGTTGAAAAATCGTATTTATTTTCGTTAAAAATTATTAATTTTTATATAAAATCCAATTATTTTAGTTAAATATGAATCATTTTAGTTAAAAGTTCATATTTCGGGGAAAATTTTTTTTCCGGCATTGAAGATTATTTTTAAATGGTAAAAATTAATTTTCATGTTAAAATTTCAATAATTACATTTAAATATTTATTATTTTAGTTGAAGTTCATCAGTTTGGGTGAATTTTTTTTTCTCAAATAAAAATTTTATTATTTTATCTTTGGTTAAAAATCGTTGTCTTTTTTGTTTCAATTTAAACTATTTGCTGAAAAATTTGTCCTTTATAATTCATAATTCAACTAATTCAGTTTGTTGAGAATTCATGTATTTTAATGAAGAATCGTTATTTTTTGGTAACGAAATAACTTGAAATTTTCGAAATGAATTTGAAGTAGTTTAATTTCAATTTAATATAGTACCCACATTAATTTTTTCTAAATATGCACTGAATTTTTAAGTATGAATTAAAATAAGAATTTCTTTGAACTACTGTTCAAATTAATGGACTTTAAAGACCAATTGAAGAAATGAATAATTATTTTTTTAGGAATATTTTATTATCTACTTTAAAGATACCAGGGAATTATTTTTCAGGATTTTAGGTAGGCTTCCGGTCATTGTAATATTGAAGATATCCCTAAATTAAAATTTTTTTCGAAATAAAGTAAATAATCCAAAAAATTTTAATCAATAGGAAATGGCTTTTTTTAGGGACGATATTTTTTTGATCATAATTTTATTGTTAATACTAACTGTATAATAACATAACTTCTTTGTTTATAGATTATAAAAGAATGATATCTCATTATAAATTTATATTTTCAAGTTTAAGAAAATGAGCCTAAAATTATAAATTCTAAACAAATATAAATAATTTTAATAAATTTATTTTAAAATTTGCATTTTAGCATAACAATTTTCACGAAATTTAGCTTCAGTTTTTAGACGCCAAGGAAATTTTCATTTTTTTCATTTTTACTTGCTATTTTATCTATATTAAATTTATTTATTTTCGCCTATCAAGGCATTTAGGTTTTGAATTTTTGATTATAATTATTTTAATCAAATCTAAAGAAAATAATGATAAATAAATGTTCATTTTCATTTAAAATTATTAAATTATGTTTTCTAAATAATAATTTACTGAAAATACAAATTATTTTACAGTTTTTGGCGACACTAATGTGATAGAATAAAGATTTTTGAGATTGATCGTTTTTAATAAAAATTGGTCACCTTGGTAGAAAAATAAGATATTTTGTTAAAAACTCGTGTTTTCTATAGCTAAAAATTATTATTTTAGATATAAAATCCAATTATTTTAGTTAAATATGAATCATTTTAGCTGATTATTATTTTTAAATGGTATAAATTTATTTTCATGTTCGAAATTTAATAATTTCAGTTAAAAATATATTATTTTAGTTAACACTTCATCAATTTGGCGGAAAGTTATTTTTTTGACTAAAAATTTTACTATTTTATATTGGGTTAAAAATCAAATCAAATCAAATTGAACTATTTGCTTAAAAGTTCGTCCTTTATAGTTGAGAATTCAACTAATTCAATTTGTTAAAAATGCATGTATTTTATTAAAGAATCGTCATTTTTTTGGTAACAAAATAATTTTCTTGTTTCACAATTCTTCTATTTGACTAAAAACATAATTATTCCGGAAAAATATTCATCGCTTTAGTTAAAAATTAATCTTTTCGGTTGAAAATTCAAATATTTATTTAAAAATTTCCTAATGAATTTAAAGTAGTTTATTTTCATTT
>JAAAKG020145985.1:0-10769 GCA_010014905.2 Druon quercuslanigerum
ACTCGGTGGGGAAGGGAGTAGTGTGAGGAAGGGGTTATAGAATTTTTAGATTGATCTAGAATTCTCGTGTTATTTATATTAATCACACGCTCCTTCCGCAACACTGCTCTGACCCTGGTTGCTGATCAATCTCTCTAGCAATCACCCCAAGTGAAGATCTTCACAAAGTCATCATGTGAGGTCCATTAGTATCCAAAGTCTTTTGTTTCAGGCGTCATTCACTCTACTGACACTCTTCTTATTAACTATTTTATGCCATACTTTTCTGTCCTGGCATACTCCTCTAGCTTCTTTAACGTCCATGCATTTTTTCAGGTAGGCTCTCGTGTTTCTATGGTGTCTTATGTCCCTTCTAGCTACGGTCTCATTCACACATTCTAACCATTCTTTCCACTGCCTGCCTCTGGACACGCTGCCATTTACTTTACCTTGATACACTTTTACAAGAATTCAATTTCCTGAGTTAGAAACTACGTCTCTAGATTATTTTCTAAGTTTCCATCCTAAGCCAAAGTTTATATGAAAGCACCACCAGGACACTTCTTTTTTGAGGACAACAATGTAAATAACAACTTTGTTACTAATTGTATAAACTTTTGATTTACTTTATACGCTATAATTCATCCAAAATTACTCTTTTTTAATAAACGAAAATTTTATATGAATTCTAAGTAAAGAAATTCTAAATTTATTTAAACTTTATTTTGTTTCAATTTTATACTGCTCTTGTTTTAAAATTGAGTAATTTTGATTTGAATTCTTCAACAGTTTACATTGTTCATGCAAAGTGAAAAGTTTCAAAGTTGAATAAATTAATAACTTTACTTAGTTATACGTGAAACATTTAAAATTACAGTATAATCATAATGACAATTTAAAAAATTATAAATCGATAAGCGAAATGTAATCAGAAAAGTTGAAGCTTGTATGGATTCGAAATTTTATTTGTTGCCAAAATTGTAGTGCCCATAAGTTTATTATTTTCACCTTAAATTTCACACAAACAGGGTTAGCCGTTCAGTTTTTTCTTATATAAAAAAGGTTATGTGTTTGCCGAAAAACTTTCCATTTTTCTTAGTTTTTTCTTTCGAATTTTTTCTCTGCAGGTTCAAAAATTAAAAAAAAATTCTTTAGAATTTTGCAAAAAAAGCCATTTACTGTACATTTGGTGCAGAGTTTTTTATCCATACATTCCACTTTTTAACGGATAAATTTTTTCCGTGTAGTTCTTTTTTGGATTGGCAAATCTGGCTTGGTAAGAATGCAAGTCTTGCTAAAAAATTCGCCTTTTTCTTTTAAAAAATTATCTCTAATGGTAGAAATTTGATGTTTTTTTGTAAGAACTGCAACTTTTTGGTTGAAATTAATCTGTTTTGGTCACTGGTTCAACTATTTTGATGAAAATTCGTATTTTTTCCTTCAATTAAACTGTTTTTGAACATAACTGTACATATTTTCTTCTTTCAAATATCAACTATTACATTTTTTGTTGAGAATTCATCCTTTATTATTGAAAATTCTTAGCTGCTTGGTTGAAAGTCGAGCTACTTCGTTAATTCGTAAAAACAGTAAGATTATATGCCCCCCCCCAATCCCTAAATCGTCTTACACTATTTTTGGATGCCATCTAAATAAATTCACCGAAAAAATTGGCCAGAAAAAAATCACGTAAGGGAGGGGGGGGGGGGCGAATATTACGGTTTCTTAAAAATGGGGCTACGTTATAATATTTTATGCGCTATTCAGGCAGACTAGAGAAAAATGATCTAAACTCGATTGTCACGTTTTTATTCTTTTTTCATACAAAAAGAATTATTATAAAATGCCAATTGCATAGAAAAACTTACTTTTGCTACAAATTAATTTTTTTAAATTCTTTTCCTAGAACAAAACTTGTTTACCTGTGTAAGCATTCGGTTTGATTAATCATTTAGGGCTCGACAAAAAAAAAACTTCATAAAAACATATAATGATATCATCCATTTTCTGTATACAAAAAATTCTAATTCTAATTTCTCCTAGAAAAAAGGGAAGCATGTAACAGGTGCCTTTTTCATAGAAAAGAATTTGATATTATGTGCAAACTAGTAAAATATCGTGTTACAATATAACCAGCAATGCGGTTAAAGTACGTCAACATGTGGAGAGTTTTTTTTTTAGAGTACGTATTAGTTTAATAACTGCGTAAATTGATGTTTCATCATCCGTTTCCTGAAACCGGTAAGAGAAAAGTTTTCCACGACAGCACACCTGTTCTCAAGTATGCATCTGAGAAATGACGAGTCTAATATTTGAAAATAATTTTTCTAAAATTATTTTATGTTAAAATGAAGGCAAGTTAATTTTTTCTTTTGTTTTATTCTTCGTCCTATTTATTTGGAATTCTATAAATGAGAGCATCTTTTGATAACTTCTTTTTCAAACATTTTTCCTATTTATACATTTTCTGTGTGTGCTGTCAAATTAAATACCGCTGCGGAGCAATATATCCCTGCTCATAGACATTGAATGAACTGGCTTTCTTATAGAGGGAGGGTTTCCCGAGCAAAAGAAGAAATGACTATTTTCAATACTTATCAAGCTAACGATTTTGTCTCACCGAAAATCTTATTTTCAGAAAATCAGAGTGCCCACCAAAATTTCAATCGCTGTGCCCATACGGAAAAATTATGTGTGACCGCCCGCCAAGAAGGGGACCTAGTGCGTCAAAGGCCAAAGCTGAATTTTACAGGACGGACCATGATCCAACCCTCATGGGACGGACGATTTTGCCAGATTTTGCAGAGTCTGGAGTTCACAAGCCAGCATTTGGGTAGTGGGGATGCGTCTACGAAAAGCACCCCCTCCACTTACAGTGCCGCATACGTGAGCTCCACTCGCATCGGTCCGATTCGGCTTTGTGAGCGGTGGGGCTGGTTTTCTTAGGCCTCTCGTTTTCTGTTCGCGTACGCTTATTATGCCAATGTTTGTAGTTTAATAACAAGAAAAGTAATGAACTTGAAAAAAATACTGATTATTGGAAATGAATGGGTAACTTACGAACTATTGATTGACGTAAGAAAATACAAATCTTTCTTTCCGTATTAGGTCCCTTGCTTCGTGGACGGTGACATATATAGTTTATATATATTGTATAATATATCTGTAACATAATATTCATTTGTTTTATACAAAAAGTGTATTAAAAAAATGGAAATTATATATAATACTTCACACTATGTACAAACTATACATAAGCTTTTCGACTGGGTGTTCTGTTATAAAAAAACAACTTTTTAATTTACTGTAGTGTTATATTCGAAATTAGCACTAAAGAATTCTTCACATAAACAATTTAACTTTTTTGCCTCAACTTCTAAGTTGCTATAGATTAATCGAAAGTGGCCACAGAAACAAAAACTTCATCAGTAGATCAATTACGCGTCTCGAAGACGCGAACCATTACTTCAAATGCAGTACTGTTATATTTTCAATATACAAATATTTCACTTATAAACGAAGAAAATAACCTTATTAAAAATTTAAAAACGATATTCGTAGGTAATACACCAAATTCTCGCTTTCAGTCCCTTGTTTTCGGCCTTCCTAGAACTGTTAGTCTCCGCAGTTGCTCAGGGGAGCAGGGTGAGACTGATTGCGACAGTTGTCTTGGAAGGACAGGAATAAAAAATTAGACTCAAACACGAGTTTAAATATTTTTACCTGCCATTCATTACGTTGAAGAAGTTGAAAGAAGAAAACATCCAACCTGAATTGACGCGAGCATACCTAACAGCTGACACAAGCTTTCTTCTTCCCTAGTCGCGATCATAAAGTTAAGGAGATTTTTAACTAGTTCGAATAGCTACATTTTACCTAGCCATGACAACTAGGGGCTATTCTTCTCAGTGTATAGTCGTGTTTTGTATATCAAAAAAGTTTTTCTCATGTAAGCATTTCCCGAAACTTTATAAATCGGTACGTAATTCGGTACGTAAATCGGTAGGTCATAGAAATTTCAACAATACGTTGATCGATGTGTCTCGCATATGCGAATAAATACGCTAGTTATCGTATATTGTTGTATTTTGATTACTAAAAAAGTTTTTCTCACATAAAAAAGATTTTTTTTTTTTGAAATTTCTAAACGCAAAAATAAAACTTTTAAATGGAGGATTTAGCTCAAAATATGAAGAGAAAAAAGTTATACATGTACATATACACATACACAAGGACATTTATTTAAAATTGTATTTTCAAACTCTTGGATTCGAATTTCATGGAAATATCTTAAAAATGAGATGTGAAAATTTAGGTAATTACCAACCTCCTTCTATGAGGAAAGAAAATTATTTGCGCGGGACTGATGGCTCTCGCGCTGCGCGCTCCATTGTGTGTTTTCCTCGCGCTACACGCTCAGTGTTTGTATTTCTCCCATATTTATTCAAAAAAACTTAAAAAATTAAAGTGCAATCATCAACAAATGCAATTTGCTAATTGTGAATTTTCTTTTGTTAAAGCTGCTTTGGCTATAACGAACACATTCTCATCGCGTAAATCGTCCTTCGCAACTCGATTTCGTCCAAAATATGAACTTTTCTACATTATGTTCAACACTATTATGTTAAATGTATATTATATTTATTTCCGTACCTCATTCTGGTACTGCTTATTTTCAATGTTTTATTTGTGCCATTTCTTTAGTTTAATGCTATACTTTTCATGATTCAAACCAAAACTTAATAAACTGAAAAACTATTTTTTTTTATAGCTTGCACCGTTTTCCCACAAATTTAATGTCTTTATTTTCAATTTCTTTTACGAATAAATCAAAAACTGTATGTTTTATAATAACCAGGTTTGTAGCAAATTTTTAGATATTTTTTGATTGCACAATTTTTGTTGATTCACCTTTTTTTGTATTTTGCGTTGAACGCGAAATGAAATTTTTTATTTTTTATTGTCTTTTGTGCGATCAAAATTTGAATTTTCGATTTTTCAAACAGATTCAAAAAGTTGTTATGATAACCTTGTAGGGCTTTAAAATGAAACGTTTTTCTTTTCTTGACTTTTTTTGTATCAAGTGTTATTTGGCCTAAAATGTAATTTTTTGTTTCTTTTTTTGGATTTTGAAAATGCTATAACTCTGACCATTTTATTTTTATCAAAAAAAGCAATAACGACATATGGTTCAAGTTTCCGAGTACTATCAATAGCCGTACATAAAAAGTTCGAATGTTTTAAAAAATGTCTAAAATAGCTGTCTGATGAACACCTTTTTCCACAGGTCACTTTGGACGTTAAACTTCCAGTTTTTATTTAAAAAGATCAAATTGCAAAAAAAATTGAATAGTTAAATTTTTATTTAAAAAAATTCATTTTTAACAAAAAATACTTATTCAACCAAAAAGATTGATTTTCTACGGAAAAAGATGAAATTTTAGGAAAATACATGAATTTCTAACAAAACACTTAAATTTTCAAAGGAATTTTTAACCTAATACTTAAATTTTTAAGCAAAAAAAAATTAATTTTCAAGCAAAAACATAAATTAGTCACCGAGAATATCAACACTCTACAACAAAAGATAAATTTTCAATAAAATACATGCGTTTTCTACTGAAGCAGGTAAATTTTTAATCAAGCAAGGAAAATTTAAATTTTTAGTTTGAAAAATTAATTTTCAACCAAAATGAAATAATTTTTAAGAAAAATGTTATATTTTAAACAGTAAGAAAGGATTTTAAACTAAAATGATGGATCATAAACAACAAGAAAATAATTAATATTTGAAATTACAAAAATATCTGAACCTCAACCAAAACAGATTCATTTTCAACTACACTTATGATTTCAACCAAAAAATATGCATTTTCTACCCAAAATAGATGAATTTTCAACCCAAAACCACGAATTTTCAACCATAAAGTATGACTTTTTTAAACACTGTTAAATTTTTAACAAAATAATAAAATTACTTAAACTTCAGTCTATTGCAAAATTCCCTGACACTGTCAGATTTTCCTTGACATTCGCTGACCAGTTTTAAATTCCTTCCATTTGCTTGACATTCTGGAATTTCCTTACCTATAACAACCCTTTTTTATCTTTGGATTAAGTTGAAAGTAATAATTTTCATTTACCTTTAATTTACAAAATCTCATTTTAGGATACATCCTAAGGGACAATATGAAAACGGGCAGTATTAAACATCAATTTCGAGCAGTGTTACATTTTTGAATAAAAACATAAAATAATGAAAAATAAAATATGTACAGTGAAACCTGATTTAGTGATGGTTTTGGGACTGACTAGGACCCTCAATCCAGGGAATCCGAACAGTCGTTTCAGCTGTTTTCGATGGATTTTACTGTGCGATAAAATATATTTCGAAAATTATTTTTGTAATAAGGAGACAAGGCTAAACTAAATATTTAACAGAAATGAGGAAGAAAGTTTGCTGTTACACCTTAAAATAAATGTATTTCCTGCTTACGTATTTTAATCGTTTGCGGGCCGTTGACCATCTCTTTACAAAGAAAGCTTTCTTTAGAATAATCGGTCTAGATACTCTGTCTCTGGCTTGATTAAACCATTCGAAGACAGCAGCATCCAAAAAAAACGTCGCTTGTTTACAACTATGTATGCGTAAGCAAAACATGTCATGTGGGAAGCACACGCGTTTCCCAAAATGACGTATTCTGCTGTTTCATTACCAGACAAACGAAGAAGTTATTTAACACAAAAACGCTTACTTTTACAAACATTCGATTAACTGTATACAAAAAACACAGTTTTCACAAATCTCACGTCAGCACTTGACAGCTTAAGGTTATAAAACGCAGCAGTGGGCGCACCGCTCTTTACGTCACGTGAGATTAGACATCGAGGTGCGACGGAATTCGAAACGTTGGTTTCGAGATGTCTTTCTCTATCGTATGACGTAGAGAGACAAAATCGGATTGCGATCACACACTCTCTCTCTCTCTCACACATTTTTTCTATCCAATACTTCTTATTTGCTTTCTTTGTCGAATAGCAGAACCTTTTTGTTATCTTAAAAGGCGCTACAAGTTTGGAACAATTCAGAAGAAATTTGAATTTGAATTAGATATTAACAAGAAATATTAAAATAAATAATTAATTTTAAACAGTAGTTTAACATTTTTAATAAAAATGAATTTATATTCACTATTATAATCTGATCAGTCACATCCAGTGCTCCGAACAAAGGCCCAGAGCACTACTGCGCATACATGAAGAGGATTATCTCTTTGGTAGCGAGAAGAGAATAATTTGGCCATTCTCTTGAATCTTTCTTCTCTACCAATGACAAGGCTTCAGTAAACATAGATGCCCACTGCTGCTCGACACGAGCTGGCCATTGTGCTTATTCGCTATGTAAACGCGTTTGGTTCCCGTTTCGAGCGAAATAACGCAACGTCATGACGCAGTTACACAGATAGGCCGTTAGCCAACAGTGGTTTATCGCAACGCTCTTGTTTTGTCTAGTCTGAGTGAACGCCTAAATTAAGGGTCACTAAAGCAGGGGTTCACTGTATTTATGTAAGTATTTCCACTAATAACTGAATTATAATTACTGAATTATTACACAAGATATTGTCAAAACAGCTCCGGAAATGTAGAGTACCGCATTCGAGTACCCTATTCTCAAATGATAACTTTAAGGACCATTTTTATCGTTACATTAGGAAAAAATTAACTATTACGCAAGAGGTAGTACAATCATGTAGTATTCAAATTTCCTTAGAATATACCGTGGCTCACACTATTACTCGAAATGTTTTTAACAATTTCATTCGTCACGCTGTTCTTGAATATTATTTAGGGATTTGTTTACTTCAAAAGATGATTAGATAATTTACGTGTTATTTTTAAACAAAATAATTCATAAAAAGTGACAAATATAATTGTGAAGAACTTTTTAAGGAATTGAAAATTGAAAATGAAACTGGAATAAAAATTAGCATATTTTCCTCAAATATTGTTGCATTATTTACGCTTCGGTTTCTCTTCTAAAATTTGCTTGTATTAATCTATCAGGGTGTATACTAATTTATGCCCACTGAATTCTTGGTTATTTACGGTTTTTTCTCATTTTCCTGTGTTATAAATATAAAATCTTCTCTTCCTAGAAGCATAAGTGAAACGCATTTACATTATTTTTTTCTGGGTGTATTTTTATACATATATTGTGATATCTTATAATATCTAAAAATATTTTTTTGTAATTTATGGTATCGACTATGGTGCCAGTCAATTATTCAGACATTTTGTCACACATATTGTGTTAAATATAGTATAATTTCGATGTAGTAGGTATCTGCGTAGATTTCGTTAAGATGACTTGTTGTTTTCTATGTAAAAGTATCTTTGGCTAATTATTTTTTGTATTGTAATTGGTAGATAATTTTCAGATATAATTTTTCATGGCTTTAGTATAAACGATTCATTAATTATTAATTATTAAACAGTAATCACAACAATAACATTAATCCTTTATATTGAAAATTTAATTATAATTAGATGAGCTTATAAAATATAGAATGTAAAATTCACTTAGTTTAAAAATCAATAATGGTTATCATTTTTTCGTAGGACCTTTTCAATAATTAATTAATAATGAAGCGCCAATGAAAAATAAATTTGAAACTATATCTTAAATTTCACATTTTGTTTTAAATCTTTACATTCTTATCAGAGAAGGTATTAGGTTTGTGTAAAATTTGCCCCCCCCCCTCTTTTTTTCAAATGTCCAAATTTGAGACGACGTGAATCTGAAAAACAGGTTTTCACGAATGTGCATGTCAGTCTGTTCGTTCGTGGATGGTTTTTTTGTTAGCACAATAACTTTCGAAAGAATTCACAGATTGAATTGTCCTTTGGTAAACTATTTTAGTATCTGAAAATTAAGGTAAAGTTCGTTAGCCACTCACTTTGGATTAAAATTCAAAAAGTGAGCACATTTTAAATATTTTTGAAACCACTTTTTTTCAAGATTTCAAGATTGTCCGATTTTTTGTACAGATATTCATAGTATTCAAAAAGACAAACTAATCACCCCCCCCCCCGCAAACAACCCTCATTCATCGAATTTGCGTGGGTGACTGAGGCTAGGGATATAATTTAGAAGTTAGAAAAAAATAGGGCTGATGTGCGGACCGTATGTGTAACGTGTTAATCGTAAAAATAAAGTTTCAATTCAGCAAATTCATTTTTTTTTAAACCAGCAGAAGTTGCAGTAAAATGTTTATTAACTAAATTTTTTTAAAAGAATGCGCATTTTTTAAACGAATCAATGCAACTAATTCTGTTTTAATATCAATGCATGTTATGAATTGTAATAATATACATTAATGGAAATGATATCTAATTTGAGGGACAAATTCAAGTGCGAGGCACGAGATACATGGTGAAAATGTGTTCGTTAAAGCCGAAGGAGCTTTAACAAAAGAGAATTCACTATCACCAAATGAACGCTGTGTATGGTTTGACTTTTATCTTTTAAAAATCTGGGCACAAATGTGGAGAATATACAAAGACCGAGCGCGGAATGCGAGGGAAATACATTATCGAGCACTCAAACTTGCGAGCGAATTCCTTTTTATCCCATAAATATTAATTTCCAACAAAAAAAGTAAATTTCAAACTAACTAGTAAAAGTTTCTACCTAAAAAGACGTTTTTCCAAACATCTTTCAAACTGACTTAAATTATTCCTAAAATTTGGAAAAAAATTTTAGCAATAAAAAAAATGCCTTCAAATCCTCCAAATTTTTTTCGGGCATTTTTCCTCAAAATTGTAAAGCTTTCTGAATAATTATAAAAAATGCCTTAAAATCTTCGGATTTTTTAAAAATAATTTTTGAAATCTTCTGAAATGTTTCATAATATTCTCTTAAAATTAATGTTTTTAAGTAAAAAATGATTTAAAATTCACATTTTCAACAAATTTGTGTGATTCTCGGCTGGAATGAATATTTCCGGTGAATGCCGGATTTTTGCCAGTTTGATTATATTTACCGAATATTTCCCGGTTTTCCTGGTCAGTTAAGGAATAAGTAATTTTTAGCCTGACTGTACAACCAGAATTTTTTTTTAATTGATCACTTTCCAGTGAGCATTTAACAAATCTAATCTTCACCTTGTAAATTTTGTTTAGAAATGAATCTAAGTTGACGGAAGTCACCGATCTATAAAATTACTAGCATGTATTATCCCTTTCGATAATTAATACATAACTTATTTGACTTTCAAATGCTTGCCTACATAATTTCAAGGAAAACAGAATGATTATCGACCTAAAAAAACCTCTTTTTTATGTGCTTTTATATTTTCATTCTGTCTTTATTTTGTAAACAAATTTTTATTTAATAACTTCTACTCTATTGTAATTATAAATTGTTTATTTTAGAACACCAAGTTCAAAGTTTGTCATTATTTTTATTTAACCTACTTAATTACTATTCGAAAATAGAAATTCGGAAATAAAAAATGCTGGAAAATTATATTTTGGTAAAGGAAAACTTGTTACAAATTATGATTCGGAAATTTGGAAATATATAAATTATGACGAATCGTTCTTCAGAAAAATAGAAAATAGGCAAATGAAAATTCGAATATGTGAAAAAAATCTAGGGAATATTTATGGGCCACCCAAATTATTTGTGTATTTGAAATTAGTAACTTCGGACTTTTAAGGTGGCTTGGGCGGTTTTTAATAAAATCACAGGCAGTTCTGAAAATTTGATATTATCGAAAGAAAATATA
>JAAAKG020145986.1:0-10769 GCA_010014905.2 Druon quercuslanigerum
TGGTTAGCGGCGGTCTTGGAATGGCAAGTCGGGCGCTGATGGGGCGCGACTGGGGCACGCTGTAGTGCGAGGGTGTAGTGTGCTCGGGAGCTATTTTTGTGTAGGCTTGGCTGGTGGCCAGCCTTTAAATTTAATTCCTCTTATGCATCCTTTCCATACATGGTCTCATGTTTTATCTTCCCATCTAGAATTAAACTTACTATTATTTTTCTTTTACTATTACATCTATTCCCTTACCTCCTTTGCTAATTTGAATCTTGCCATTCTTGAACATTTTCTGTCACCTTTTTACTCACCTCTCATCTCTCACATTTATTTTTTTCATTTTTTTATTTTCCATCTCACTCCTCACTTACATTGCCTTCTCAACGAATCTATCCTTCCCTAAAATCTTTACAACGTTGCTAAACCAGCTTTCTTTAAATTTCATCCCTCTTATACATCCTTTCCATACATGGTCCCATGTTTCCTTTTCCCATTACGAATTGCACTTACTGTTCTTTTTCTTTTACCAATACATCTATTCCCTTACCTCATTTGCCAATTCGAATCTTGCTATTATTGACCATCTTCTGTCACCTTTTAACTTACCTCTCGCATTTATTTTTTACTTTTTTTTTACTTTCTATTTCACTCCTCACTCACATCCACTCCTCTACCAATTCATTCTTCCCTAGAATCTTTACAACATTTCTAAACCAGCTTCCTTTAAATTCCATTCCTCTTCTACATCCTTTCCCTACATGGTCTTATGTTTCCTTTTCTCATTTAGAATTTCACTTACTGTTCTTTTTCTTTTACCAATACATCTATTCCCTTACCTCATTTGCCAATATGAATCTTGCTATTCTTGACAATCTTCTCGCACCTTTTCACTCACCTCTCACATTCATTTTTTTTATTTTCCATTTGACGCCTCACTTACATTGCCTTCTCAGCCAATATATCCTTCCCTAAAATCTTTACACTATTGCTAAACCAGCCTTCTTTAAATTTCATTCCTCTTCTACATCCTTTCCATACATGGTCTCATGTTTTCTCTTCCCATTTAGAATGGTACTTCCTGTTCTTTTTCTTTTACTAATACATCTATTCTCTTACCTCCTTTGCCAATTTGAATCTTGCTATTATTGATTATCTTCTCTCACCTTTTAACTTACCTCTCGCATTTATTTTTTACCATTTTTTTATTTTCTATTTCACTCCTCACTCACATCCACTTCTCAAACAATCCATCCTTATTATTTGATTTTTATTCTTTTCTTGTTTTTACATTTTACTCCTCACTTACATCCCCTTCTTACTTACATTCCCTCCTCCAACCAATCCATCCTTCCCTAGAATCGTTACAACATTCCTAAACCAGCTTTCTTTAAATTTCATTCCTCTTCTACATCGTTTCCATACATGGTCCCACGTTTCCTCTTCCAATTTAGAATTGAGCTTCCAGTTGTTTTTTACTTCTACTTCCTTACCTCTGTTGCCAATTTGAATCTTGATATTCTTGACCATATTCTCTCATCTTTTAAGTTACCTCTCACATTTATTTTTTACCGTTTTTTTATTTTCTTTCTCACTCCTCACTGACATCTTCTTCTCAACTAATCCATCCTTCCCTAAAATCTTTACAACATTGCTAAACCAGCTTCCTTTAAATTTCATTCCTTTTCTACATCCTTTCTCTCATCCCATTCTAC
The DNA here is from genome assembly GCA_010014905.2 of Druon quercuslanigerum. NCBI lineage: Eukaryota > Metazoa > Arthropoda > Insecta > Hymenoptera > Cynipidae > Druon > Druon quercuslanigerum. The sequence goes on from JAAAKG020145986.1 coordinate 1,698, forward strand.
ATCCTGGTCCCATGCTTCCTCTTCCCATTTAGAATTGCGCTTCCTGTTATTTTTATTTTACCAGTATATCTATTCCCTTACCTCCTTGCCGATTTGAATCTTGCTATTCTTGAACGTCTGTTCTTACCTTTTAACTCACCTCTTGCGTTTATTTTATACCATTTTTTGTTTTTCTATTTCACTCCTTACTCATATCCACTCCTTAACCAATCCATCCTTCCCTAGAATCTTTACAACATTGCTCAACCAGGTTCCTTTAAATTTCGTTCCTCTTCTACATCCTTTCCCTCATCCCATTCTACATCCTCGTCCCATATTTTCCCCTTCCCTTTTGGAATTGCGCTTCCCGTTCTTTTTCTTTTAATAGTGCATTTATTCCCTTACCTCCTTTGCCAATTTGAATCTTGCTATTCTTGTTTATCTTCTTTATCGGCTTTTAACTCAGTCTCTCATTTAATTTTTCTCATTTTCTTGTTTTTACGTTTCACTCCTCACTCAAATCCCCTACTCAAACAATCCATCCTTTCCATACATTATGCTATGTTTCCTCTTCCTGTTTAGAATTGCTCTTGCTGTTATTTTTCTTTTACCCATAAATTTATTTCCTTACCAAGTTTGCCAATCTGAATCTTGCTATTCTTGATGATTTTGTCTCACCTTTTAACTCACCTCTCGAATTTATTTTTTACCATTTTTTTATTTTCCTTTTCACTCCTTACTCACATCCACTCCTCAACCATCCATCCGTCCATAGAATCTTTACAACATTGCTAAACCAGCTTCCTTTAAATTGCATTCCTCTTCTACATCCTTTCCATACATGGTCTCCTCTTCCCATTTAGAATTGCGCTTCCAGTTCTTTTTCTTTTACTCGTACATCTCTTCCCTTACATCCTTTGCCAATTTGAATCTTTCTATTCTTCTCCATCTTCTTTGTCACCTTTTAACTCACCTCTCTCATTTACTTTTTACCATTTTCTTATTTTTATATTTCACTTCCCACTCAAATCCCCTACTCAAACAATCCATCTTTTCCATACATTATGCCATGTTTCCTCTTCCTGTTCAAAATTGCTCTTGCTGTTATTTTTCTTTTACCCATAAATTTATTTCCTTACCAAGTTTGCCAATCTGAATCTTGCTATTCTTGATGATCTTGTCTCACCTTTTAACTCACCTCTCACATTTATTTTTTACCATTTTTTTATTTTCTATTTCACTCCTTACTCACTTCCACTCCTCAACCATCCATCCGTCCATAGAATCTTTACAACATTGCTAAACCAGCTTCCTTTAAATTTCATTCCTCTTCTACATCCTTTCCATACATGGTCCCATGTTTCCTCTTCCCATTTAGAATTGCGCTTCCAGTTCTTTTTCTTTTACCAGTACATCTATTCTCTTACCTCCTTTGCAAATTTGAATCTTGCTATTCTTGCCTATCTTCTCTCACCTTTGAACTCACCTCTCGCAATTTATTTTTTACCATTTTTTTATTTTCTATTTTACTCCCCACTCTCATCCATTCCTCAACCAAACCATCCTTCCCTAGAATCTTTACAACATTCCTAAACCAGCTTCCCTTACATTTCATTCCTCTTGTATATCCTTTCCATACATGGTCCAATGTTTCCTCTTCCCATTTAGAATTGCGCTTCCTGTTCTTTTTCTTTTACTAATACATCTATTCCTTTACGTCCTTTGCCAATTTGAATGTTTCTATTCTTGTCTATCTTCTTTGTCGCCTTTTAACTCACCTCACTCATTCACATGTACCATTTTCTTATTTTTACATTTCACTCCTCACTCACATCCCTTCCTCAACCAATCCTTCCTTGCAATATATGGTCCCATGTCTCCTCTTCCTATTTAGAATTGCACTTACTGTTCTTTTTCTTCTACCAATACATCTATTCCCTTACCTCCTTTGCCAATTTAAATTTTGCTATTCTTGATCATCTTCTCTCACATTTTAACTCACTTCTCGCATTTATTTTTTTAAATATTTTTTTATTTTATATTTTACTCTTCACTCACATCCCCTCCTTAACCAATCCATCCTTCCATAACATCTTTACAACATTGTTAAACCAGCTTTCTTTACATTCTATTTCTCTTCTACATCCTTTCCATACATGGTCCCATGTTTTCTCTTCCCATTTAGAATTGCGCTTACTGTTCTTTTTCTTTTACCAATACATCTGTTCCCTTACCTCCTTTGCCAATCTGAATCTTGCTATTTTTGTCAATCTTTTCTCTCACTTTTTATAAATAAGTTTTCATTCCTTCTTCTGTTATTACCTTTTAAAATTTTTATATTTAAATTCCTCAATCATCTTTTACCTTTCTATTAATTGTCCTTACCTCTCATTTTTTTCAATTCTTTATAGTTTACTCCAGTTACGTCTTCTGTATCTCTAGTACTAAAAACCTTCTTCCTTTCTTCTTTGTATTTCGGTAACCCTATTGCCCCTTCTCTCCATTCTTCTACCTCCTTCTCAATCTTCATTTTCACATTCTAAATATCTTTTTCATTACTCCTACAGCTTTTTTCATCCTTCCTCTTACCTGAGCTCCTTTACATCTTCTATCTTCACTCCCCTCCATATCCCAGGCCAGTACTTCTTTCTCTCCTTTTCCAAAGCCTATCTTTGTCTTTTCTACAATTAATTTAATTTTTTTCATTAAAGTATTTCTGCAATCTCGTAATAAAGTCTTACATCCATCCTCTTTCACAAACACAATATCGTTCGCGTAAAGCAGTGTATAAAGGAAAAAGAAAATATATATATATATATATACTCCTTCGTATCCTTTTCTTTCATTCCTTCTTCTCAGTCTATTAATATATTAAATAAAAGTAAGCTCAGAGAACATGCTGGCTTTACTCCTCTCACTAACCAGAAATTATCTCCTGCTTGCTCTCTTGCCTCCAAGCTACTTTTTGTATCTCCTAAAGTTTCCGATACTCTCTTAATTGAATCTTCTTGCATCCTCTATTTCACTGTAACTTTTTCTATCTCGACTCAGCCCAATGAGTAAAAACTGTCTGTTTTAGTGGCTCTATCTTTTTTCTCTACTTCTTTTTTTAACCTTTCCGATAAAACAGCTACATATACTTTATAGAATGCTGGTATTAGCGTCACTTCTCTGTTTTGCTTTTCTTCACTATGGGTGTCATTACTCCTTCTTTACATAACTCTGACCACCCCTCTCCTTTTTTAGTACGTTTCCAGATGATAATGTTTTTGGTAGAAAATTAATATTTTTGTTTAAAAATTAATCTTTTTCATTTAAAACTTAAAAAACTAGGGTTTGAATTAGAACTACTTTCCTAAAGATAAAAAAAATTAAATTTCTTTCTTTCCTAAAAATATAAATTTTTGCTAAGAATTCTTGAGATTTATTAAAAATTTTTTTTTTTTTGTAATAAATTTAACTTTTTTTTTAGAGTTTATCTTTTTAGTTAAAAGTTTAACAAACAGGTTTTTAAGTAGTACTACTTTATTAAAAATTTAAAAAAAATTAATTTTCTTTCTTTCCTAAAAATTCATCTGTTTGGTTGAGAAGTCTTGTATTTTGTTTAAAAAATTGTTGTATTTTTCAGTAAAAAATTAATATTTTTGTTTTTTTATTACTTCCCTAAAAATTGAAAACAAAATAAATTTTTTTTCTTTCCTAAAAATTAAACTTTTTGGTTGAGAATTGTTTAATTTTATTAAAAAATTCGTCTTTTACACTCGTAAATTATTCTTTTTGTTTAAAAATTCTTCTTTTTAGGTTAAAAATTTAACTTTTTAGTTTCGAAACTTCTTGAATTTTGTTAAAAGTTCATATTTTTTGTAGTAAATTAATCTTTTGGTTCAAAATTTCATTTTTTATAGTTGAAATTTAAACTTTTTGGTTGAGAATTATTAATCTTTATTAAAAATTCGTTTCTTTTGTGATAAATAAATCTTTTTCTTTAAAAATCTATTTTTTTATCGAAAAATTTTACTTTGTATTTTGATAATTCTTGAATTTTATTCAAAAAGTGTTTGTTTTTTTCGTTAGAAAAGTCATATTTTTGTTTAAAAATATATCTTTTTGTTGAAAAATTTATCAAATAGTTTTTAAACTTGAACTACTTTCTCAAATTATTTTTATTAAAAATTAGTCTTTTTTTGTAGTGAATTAATCTATTTGTTTAAAAATCCATAATTTTTAGTTGAAAATTCAACTTTTTGGTTAAGAATACGTGAATTTTGTTTATTCAGTAGAAAATTAATATTATTGTTTAAAAATTCACTTTTTTTCTTAAAAATTTAACATCTAGGTTTTAAACTTATACTGCTTTCTTAAAAATGAATTTTTTTGTTGCTGATTTAAAATTTATTAAAAAATTGATCTCCTTGGTTAAAAATTGAACTGTTTTGTTCGAAATTCCTTTTTTTTGCAAAATTACTGAGGCTATTAAAAATTTACCTATTATTATTTAGTTAAAAATTCAACATTTGGGTCATAACTACAACTTTTTTTTTTTAGATTTTTTTTTTCAGATCATCGGAAAATAATACAGAAAAATTGAAATAAATTTGTTTTCTTCCAAAAGTTTTTTAAAAATATTAGGACAAATTTTAATCAGTTTAAAAATTAATTAGGACTTTTAGATTTTTGAAAGAAATTTAAAAATATTCCATAAATTTTCGGAAGTCTTTCCAAGTTTTTAAATATTTTAAATCTTCCTAAACTCTCTTAAAACCTTCCACATTTTTTTCCAAATTATTAAGAAATCTTTTGAAATGTTTTGAAATGATTTCCAATTTTCTTTAAATCTTAGTTTTTAATACAAAAAATTATTTGAAATATTCCTGGAAATTTGAAACACTTTTTTCTTCTTCTTTGAAACCTTTCAAAATTCTATAAAAGCTTTTAAAGTTTGCAATGTTTAACAATTTAAATGTTCTTTAAAATGTTTTTATAAATTTTTGAAAATTATTCGAATTTGTTCTAAAACTGTTTTAAAATTCTGCGAATTAAAAAATGTACATAAAATCATAAAGATTCTTGTAAAAAAATTTATAAAATCTATCGAAATGTTAAAAAAAATTTAAATATTCTCTTGAAATTAAATTTAAAAAATAAAAAATCATTTTAAATTTCGCAAGAATCTAAAGAAATTTTCGTAATTTTTTTGAAACTATTCAAAATTCTCAAAAAGCCTCTTTTTTGAAGCTTTTTAATAAAATGTTGCAATTTAAAAAAATTAAGTTTTGCTTTAAAATTTTTTACTTTGTTTTTCAAAATGTTTAAAATAAGTTAAAATTACTTGAAAATAGTTTTCGATTTTTTCTAAAAATTCATTTAAAAAATCATTTTAAAATTTATTTCAAAATTATGAGTTGCCTATTATTTTCAAACAAAATTATTATTTACCTTTAAAAATGCAATTTTTTATATTTTTGCTATGTTTATAGTAACATTTTATAATATTTAAAAAAAATATCTAGAATTAGTGCGTTTAATTTTCTTGAACAAAAGTTTAAATAACGGAAAAGTTCTTGCACTTGTTTAATTGTTAAAAACAAATTGATTATTATAAATGCCATTTTCTAAGTGCGAATGCTCTACTTTTTAATAATAAAAATAAATAAAAATAAAAATAAAAAATGAAAAATGAAAATAATATTAAAGTTTAAATAAGTTTAATAAATAAATTTACTAATTTGTTCTTTCAGTGCATAGAACATACTTCTTTTTTACGGAATAATTTCTTCTCATCTTAAGAATAAAACGCCATAGAACAACATTTTATTTTGTTATAAAGAATATATATAAACAAATTCAATTATTTGAAATTTCTGTGAATAGAAAATTTTTCTTTTCTGTGGAAACATTTCTTTTTAACTAAAGAATAACAATTTTAAACAATAAACTTCCCAATAAATTTTTTGATTGTTAAAAACAATGCTTTTAAACAAATTTACTTATTTGAGATTTCTATGAATAAACAATTGTACAATATACAATTTATAGAATTTCAATTTAAAATTCGCATCTTTAAAAACTTAGAAATTTTCCTTACTTTTTAAAAACATATTAGTGTTTTGAAATTTTGAATTATTTAAATAATTTAATTGAGTAAAAACAATTATTTAAACAAATTATTATTGTTTATAACTACCTTCTTCTTTATTATTGCTAGATAGTTGCGGTTTCTTCTGAAATTTTTAATTTGTACTCACTTTTTACTTAGTAAAATTAAAATAATAAAAAGTAGCAAATATAGTTTTTTAAACAATTTATTACTGTTTATAACTATCTTCCCTTAGATAATTGCTATTGTGCTACACTCTTTCTTTAATTTGTACCTTTTTATTACTTTACACTAAGAGTGTTCTAATAAATTATTCAATTTAACAAATATAATTTTATTAACAAATTTCAATTATTAATAACTATCTTTTTTTACATTAATGCTAGATATTTTCGTTTTTTTTTTTAATTTTTCACTTTTTTCCACTTTTCACTTAAAATAAGGCAATGAATGTAATTTAACAAACATAATTGTTTAAGCAAATTATTTTTGTTTTCAACTGTCTTTTTTAGAGATAATTATTATTGCAATTTTATAAATATAATTGTTTTAAAAAAATTTTCAGTTTGTTTTTCTACTTTTTAGGTAGGAAAAAATGATAAATATTATTACTAATTTAAACAAAAAGTCTAGGCACTTCAAGGAAAATTCACAATTAATATGATCCATATAGATAGTTGTAAATAATAGTGAATTGTTTAAACAATAAAATGAAATTTTTTTTACGCTTGGGGAAAATTGGATAAAAAGTTACAAATTTAGGAAAAAATCGCAACTAGCTGGCTTTAGTTTAGATAAAGATAGTTATAAACAATAATAATTTGTTTAATTAATTATTTTTGCTGAATTTAATTAATTATTTGGTCACTTCGAGTGAAAAATAGACAATTATTTAAAAATGTCAGAAAAAAAACCTTAACTTTCTACCATTAGGCGAAGAAAATATTATTAACAATAATACAAAAATTGTTAAAAAAATTATTTTTAATAACTTGAATTAATTTTACTCTGATTAAAAACTTCACAAAAAGTATCTCTCTAAATATCTCTTTAAGTTATTTGACTTTTTCATAAAATCGTTTTGAAATCTTTTTCGATTTTCTCTAAAAAATAATAAAAAAAATCGTTTTAAAATTTATTTCAAAATCATAAGTTACCTATTATTCATTTCAATTCTTTTTACAATTTGCAAGTAAAAAAATTGATCCCAATGATTTGAATATTAAACTTTTTTTTAAATAATTTATTAAATAACTTTAAAAATGCAATTTTTTATATTTTAGCTATGTATATAGTCCCTTTTATTAATATTAAAAAATATATATCTGGAATTAGTACATTTACTTTTCTTGAAAAAAGTTTAAATTACGGAAAAGTTCCTGCACTTGTTTAATTGTTACAAAAAAATTGATTAATGTAAGTGCCATTTTTGAAGTGCGAATTCTCCACTTTTACATTTTGTAAATAATAAAATGTGTAAAATAAATATTAAATTTCAATAAAGCATCAATCCGCAAAATATTTAATAGTTTAAATCAGTTTAATAAACAAATTAAGTAATTTGTTATTTCTGTGCATAGAACATATTTATTTTCTACGGAATAATTTATTTTCATCTTAAGAATAAAACACACACACAATACTCTTCCATAGATAAAAATTTTCTTTTGTTATAAAAAATACTTATAAACAAATTCGAATATTTAAAATCTGTAAATAGAAAATTTTTATTTTCTGTGGAAACATTTCTTTTTAACTAAAGAATAAAACTTTTAAACAATATACTGTCCAATAATTTTTTCAATTGTTAAAAACAAAGCTTTTTTGCTAATTTAATATTAAAAGTCGCATCTTTCAAAACTTAGAAATTTTCGTTCTTTTGAAAAATTAATAGTGTTTTGAAATTTTGAATTATTTGCGTACTTTTCACTCGGGGTGAGTTAATAATTAATTTAATTTAATAAATTAAAAACAATTACTTAAACAAATAATTATTGTTTATAAATACCTTCTTCTGTATTTTTGCTAGATAGTTGCGGTTTTTCTGAAATTTGTAACTTTTTACCCACTTTTTACTGAGTAAAATGAAAATAAGAAAAGATAACAAATATAGTTGTTTAAACAATTTATTATTGTTTATAACTATCTTCTATCAGATAATTGCTAGTGTGCTGAATTTGTCTTTAATTTTTACATTTTTATTACTATAAACTAAGAGTGTTTTAATAAATTATTCGATTTAACAAATATAATTTTATAAACAAATTTAGATTGTTTATAACTATCTTTTTCTATATTAATGCTTGATATTTTAGTTTTTTTTTAATTTTCCACTTTTTGTCAACTTTTCACATAGAATAAGGCAATCAATGCAATTTAACAAACATATTTGTTTAAACAAAATTTTTAGTTTTTTTCTACTTCTTAGCTAGAAAAAAATAATAAATATTATAAATAAATTAAACAAAAAGGCTAGGTACTTCGAGGAAAATTAACAAATAATATGATCCATATAGAAAATTAAAGAATGTTTTAAATATGTGTTTTATTTTAGAAAAATATATTCTTGAAAGAAAAAAATTTGTTTAATAAGTGATTCTATTTATTGTTTATTCATTATATGATTATAACTAAAAAGGCAAATCAAAGTCAAGCATTTCAGAAAAAAATGCAACTTTATATCATTAATCTAAGAGCCGATAGTTATAAACAATAGTAAAATGTTTAAACAATCAGATGAATTTTTTTTATAACTAGGTGAAAATTGTATAAAAAGTTACAAATTTAGGATAGTTATAAACAATAATAATTTCACTTCGAGTCACTTCGAGTACAAAATAAACAATTATTTAAAAATTTCCGAAAAAAACCTCAACTTTCTACCATTAGGCGAAGAAAATTTTATGAACAATAATAAAAAATTATTAATTTTAGATGTTAATTTTGTTTGTCTACTGGCCTATATCAATATTATTAAAATATTGATAAATCTTAAG
>JAAAKG020145987.1:0-10768 GCA_010014905.2 Druon quercuslanigerum
TTTGAAATTTGTCTAGTTTTTTCCTACTAGTTACTTCTATTCTTACCTTTTTATTTTTTAAACTTTATTTCCGTTTTTAGTTATCCTTATCATTGCTATTATTTGTTTTAGTTTTTATTTTTAAACCCCTCACTTGTGCAATCCGTCTACATGGAGTACACACAAGGCATTTTTTATCAGGGTAATTTAGTTTTTATTAAAGGTGGCAGAGTTTGCGAGCACGCGAAGTATACCAACTGTTTAACGGACATATATCACCGTCTACCCGCACTTTTCGATCTAATTACATATATCCTACCCGCACATTTTCTAAAACAAAAATTTCACAGCAACATCTACGTCAAATTTCACCTCAATTTCACAAAAATTTATTTAATTTAGAATTTCAATAACAAAAAACTTTAATGGCACACATGCATAATCTAAGCATTTAATTTTCATCATTTTATGACTTCCGCTCTCTAGAGGATTTTGAAGGGATTGTGGGTTTTTGTGGAGGGCGCCAAATTTGTGAGGGATCTCGCAAATTAAGGGAAAGGAGAGGATTTGGACCGTCGAGAATCGGGTGAAGTCAATTACGGAAACAAATTTAAATTTAAATGTGGTTTATTAAACCAACTTACAGATTCGGTGGGATCTGTTGGCCCACAAGCGCTGGTAAATCTCGTCGGTTTCCCCGAGAACAGATGGGTAAAATGCCGACTGGCGTCAGGGTGAATTTCGGCTTCCGGTTAGGGCGGGATCGCTGGATTGCGGAACGTCCGAAGTATTGTCCACTAATCGGATGGGCAGGTAGCACAAGACTGAACTTCGAGGATGGGTTTTTGGGATATATAGCCCGGGGTGGCTTTCCCCACTCCTAGTCCTAGGCCCACCGGGCCGTATCATAGGGTGTGCTTGTAACTTCGTTACAACTGGCTTCGACCTATCGATCAATACAGTGACGATTTTCGAGTTTATGGTCGCATTGAATGTTTTCTCGGAGCAAACAAAAAAGTGTATGTAGTTTGCAATATCCTGATACGAAAAACGTGGTGTCTTTCCGCAACGAGTTTTCAGGAAACTAGTTTTACGTTCTAGAAGCGTCTCTTCATATCGTGCTGCCAGAAATTCACCTAGAAATCTTTTATCGGCGTGATAAATTATCGCTGCTTTGAATTATTTGTGTATGTAAGTTTTAAGTTTCCAGGTAGTTGTTTAATTCCCTATACAACGTGGACTAAAACTGCCTACTTTCCTCTCTTGTGATGCGTGAGGATACTGCAAAACTGGCTATCCACTGGTTGCAGAATGTTTTGGTGACTGTATCAGCGTTAATCTTTTTCGTATGGATGCGTTCGAACGATCTTGACAGTGATCAAAATGTACCTACCGGTGACGCTTTTGTTCTTTTAGCAAAGTAAATTGCTTTCTTGTATTGCATATAGGCTCGTGCCCACTTTCTTCAATGGGCCTTGATGGACGTTCAAACGTATCGTTTTGTTACAAGTTCCGTCCTAGCCTTAATTACTGGATGAATATCTTTTTCTGGCAGTGGTACCTGTGTCCATTGAAGAGCTTTCCCTAGCTAAAGATAATCCTTCAGTTCTTTTTCGAAATCGCTTTGATTAGTGAGAGACTTTTGTCCGCGATATTATGACTTTCTGAGATGTTCCTGATATCGGTGAAAATAGCCAAGTTTCGACCTTCAATCATATGCTGAATAAATTTTACTGTTTTGTAAATCGCCAGCAGTTCATGATCATAGGCTCCTTACTTTCACTTGGTGTTGGCAATCTTCTTGGAATGGAAAACAGCTTTTGCTAGACTCTTTTTGCAAGCTTTGAGATCCTGGAGAGCTTCTGTAGTCCAGGCAAAATAGAAATTCGGCCTTTTATATTTCCGTGTAGTAGGTCACTCAATGTCGTTGGAAGTTTATAGTTTTATTCCCACAAGCGTCACCTTATCTTTTAGAAACTTTACAGAAGCTACTCTCCATGTGCATTTTGAAATGGCAGAATATTTCTTAGTTACATTTTAATTAAATTGGTAATTAATAATATAATCAGTTCTTCCTCTTATTAGAAAATATAAGCATTGTCTGGAATCTTGTCTTATCCTGGGCCGCGATCCTCAATTTGATTAGTAATTATAATATTATAATATATCTATAAATTTATGTAGCTCAGTTACTATCTAAAACTGCAAAAAGACTTGCAAATTAATACAACTTTGTACTAGAATGTAATCGTTAAAGCTGTAGGTGCTTTGACATTAAAGATATCATCCCAGTTGTCCGCATTAAAAAATGCTAAAAACCTTTCAAATAGAAAATAATCATATAATTCATATTTCCAAGACCAAAACCAATACGAATAGAAACTAGACCTACCTTATTGCATGAACCCAGTAACAGCTAACTTCAACTTATGTGGCAAATAATTTCTATTAAAAAGAATCATACCAGTCACCTTTTCAACAATATCGTAGATATCCCCATCACTAGATCAACATTAATCAACCTAAAACACCAATATTTTACAATTAACTAATTTTTTTCCAGGTTTCTTTAACTAAAGTCGCCCACTATCAAAATTCTTATCTTATCTTAGCTGTCTTCAACTAACAACGTCAACAAAAATTTAATTTGAAAATAATCACATAAGTAACCTCCTAAATATGCTTGGGCTGCTTTCTGTAGGTTTTGTATATTATTACGGACTTAAAAAATTTTGGAAGTTTTGGTTTCGGAACACGGAGCAACACAATAAAAGCCCAGTTTTGTAATTCAAAAATATAAAATCTTTTTTCATTATCAATTTTCTAGTACTCTCTTCCGAATGCTTTCCTTAATCTAATGGGTCTTCTCTAATGAAACGCGCAAAACGAGCACATACCGTCAAACTGCTAATTTGTCTTTACATCTTATCTATTTAACTTAAACAAGTCTTCTATTGACCGTTATATACTATCTATACTCTTTTCCGAAATGTTCTTTAACTTCTATCACATTTCTTAATTTATTTACCTTATTTGCTTCAACCATCCTATCAGCAGCTTTATTGTGACAACATACAATCAAAGGAAGCAATTCTTTGAAGTTTTTGCACTCAGCGAAACTAGCCTCAGCCACGATGGCTTGCTAAATAACAAATTTACATCTTAAACACAGCATTTTTTCTTTTTTCAGGCAGTCTTTGTTATAGTTTTTAACGTCAACCATATAAAATAGATTTACATAGACTAGAACTAGATCAGCTCGTTCAGATTAGCTTTCCGTTTCTGTTTGACGACACAGACACCCTTTAATATTGGCTGTCTGTTAAATAAAAATTTAGAAGATTTTGAATTCAATGATGATACTACAGTATGAGATAATCTTTTCTTTTGGTTCGCACTTTAGTTCGAGTCAAATAATAGTATATAATGAATCCTCTCTTGAATATTACATTCCACAACATATGCGCATATAAATCACACACGAGGAGTGAATTAAAATTTAAAAAAAGCAGAAAATGATTTCTTTCCCGAAACACATTGCACAGGACACTATTTTTTATGATTATGATAGATCACACGAAACACTGAAAAACACAATAACCACACAGGACCACCAGCCTGAAGTCGATCAGTGAAACTGACTTGTCTGCCAGAGCTGGTTTGGTTTGCTATCAAGTTTGCTGTTTCCTCTAGCCCATCACGTGTCGGTTCCTTTCGACGAGACTTGGATGCTTCCTGCTTCTACGCCTCCTCTTCCGGGATGACGTAGGCTAGTTTTAACTGGTCGATTGATAGAGCCACAATTTTTTTATTTATGATCACATTAAATGTTTTGTCGGCAAAACTGGCGACTTCAAAAACTGGCGACTTCACAAAGTATCTGTAAGAACTTTTTGATATGATTTTATCGTGGTGAAGAAAAACAAGTTTGCAGGTCGCCATATCGTAATGGAAAAAAATTCCCTCTTTCACATCAAAATCTCTCATCGGCATAGTACCTTCTCGCTGGTTTAAATTTTCTTTAGAAACGTCTCACGAGAGAATTTTCTACTGCATAATAGAATTTGGTATGTAAATTTTGAGCTATCAGATAGATGTTCAATTCCTCAAATAACTTGAATTTATATTGTCTACCCTGGTCTCTTCTAATGCGTAAGGGAAATCCAAACCCAGAGTTCCTCTAGTTGTAGAATTTTTGGCCGGCTGTGTCAGCCTTGACTTATTCTACTAAGAGGCTTCTGACTAGTGTGAAAAACGATGCACGATCGTCAAAAATGTTGGGTAGCGGTCATAGTAGGAGAAGGGTCTGGCAAGATACACATGAATGTATTTGAACATTCTTTACGGTGGTGAAAATATACCTACCGAAGACGTAACATGATGTGCCACTTTCTGCAATTGGCTTTGATGGGCGGTAAAACGTATCCTTATGTTACAAGTTTCGTCTTAGCCTTAATTCCTGAATATGACAGCAGGTTTAGTGAGTTGAAGGCCGTTCGAAGGAAAGGTTCCATGTGGAGCCGTCGAGTTGTGGAATTGAAAAGTTCGCAGTAGAGTATAATACGTTCGAAGCAGTTTAGGCACAGGAGCAGGTGCTGACCACAATCTGGGCTCTTCCTGAGATATGCCTGATGTCAGTGAAAATGGCTAATTCTGGATCTTCAACCCCATGCTGAAAAAATTGAACTGCTTTGTAAACGGCCCGCAATTCACGAATATAGGCTCCGCACTTCCGCTGGGTGTTAATGAGCTTCTTGAAAAATAAGGTTAGGGATTCCATCGCGTTTCTAACTGTTTGTTAAGGAGTTGCACCAAAGTTTATGAAATTTATGAAGTTTACGGTTATTTTCAGTGGAATCTCCTCATGTCCTAGGAACTAAACAAATCAGAAACTTTACGAAGATTCTTCAGGTGTTCTTTCTGTGATGATGATTTGATTACGATATTGTCAATGCATACACAGAAGAAATCGAGTGCTCTGAGCACGTCCTCCTTAAATCTCTAGCAAGTATGTGCTACGTTCTATAGTCTCAATGACAAAAAAGGAAATTAAAATAATTCAAAAGTTGTCGTGATGGCTATCGTATGCATGCCTTGTTTGGCAACAGAAATTTGGTTTTTAGTCCTGACTGCGTCAAAGGCGTAAGATATCCTTTTAACTGTAGAGGGCGTGAGCGAAATCATAAAGATGTAGCAGAAGCTACTTATGTGTAACAGTCCTCAAATGAATCACCATCAGTCTCTAAAAGTTCTACATTGACCCGTTTCTTTGGCACCATGTGAAGCGATGATGCTCAACTGAGCTTTAAAGGCCTCGTCAGGCTCATCTGCAATAACTGCTGAAATTGTTCCCTGGCTAGTTTGGATCTTTCCGGGGCACAACGTCGTGCTTTCTCCGCGAAGAAGATCCGGGTCTCGTATGCATACATCCACCGGACGGATTATCTCCGGCTAAACCACCAGAAGTTCGGTTACCAAGAGGCGGCAACACTTTGGGCAAAGATCAATTACCTCTATCAGTGCAAGGGTAAGATGTTTTATAATACGAGCGGGACCAAGGAAGTTTGGAGAGACTTTATCAAGGAACTTTTTGGAGATTAAGATATGGACTGCAGCAACTGCTACATAGATTCCAAGATGTCGCCTCTGATAATAAGAATGTAAGCATGAACTTAAAGAAGGGTAAGGCTGATGGTGTGGGTAGTATTTTCGCTAAAATGCCTAAAAACAGCGAAGAGTGTTTTTCTAACAGGTTACGGAAGTTGATTATGTCACATATGTCAGATTAAATTCATTAAAAAAAAATTTAACATAAAAATAGGTTTTGATCATTTATTTAAGACAATTATGTCTTTTTACTGTTGGTCTGTCTTTGGCTTTTTAATTGCCTTCAAATATTGTAATCATTAAAAATCTTTTTTGGTATTAACCTTCCTAGTACCAGGTGGGGTCGGACCCAACCCTATGTTTCATTAGTTGTAGACTAGTGCGTGCGTGTGAAGGAGGAACATCTCTTCCGCTCAGTTAACCTTTCCTTTAATCTATCTCTACCAAATTATGCAATTTTTCGTCTTTCTTACATTATTCCAAGTTGAACTCCTAAAATTTCATTGCATGTGGTACTTACTCTAGTAAAGTGATTTTTGTTATCATCGCGACGTAATTTGTAATGGGAAGTTTCATTAGAGGAAAACATTTTGCGTCAATAGCATTGTTAATTTGGCCTTAAAATGTATAATTTGGTCTTAAAAAACTATAGATGTTAACATGATTGTGAGTGGTTAAAACATTGTTAGTAGATCACCTCCAAGTTTGCAAGAATCGGATTTGAAAATTAGCGTCTTTAAGGTAACATGAAAGAAATCTGAATTAGAAGTATTAAAGAAAAATTAATAAAAAGAGTTGGCAAAATGCGACCCCACCTGCTCTTCTGGCTTCTGATCCCCACCTGGTCTTACAAGGGTTAAGAATGTCTTTCAATCATGTCTTTTAATCCTGTCAATTTAATCATGTCAGTTAAATTTCGGCATATTTTTAAAAGAATTATTTGCTTAAAAGTCAGGTAATTAGCTTTTTAAATTGATATACTTCTTATAATAATATTCTTACTAAGAAGTCACCGTATAAATTTGACATGTAGTAACCCGCTTCTCGTTCAACGCAAAAGTGTACATAAATAGCGAAATCTTTTATAATCAGTTATCCTTGAGAATTTTGTTTATGAAAAGTAAATATCTCAGCAGCAAAAAATTGGTGCCTTGGATTCCAAAGATAAGGACTACAGTGTAGATTATATAAATTAATGAAGCGCTAGAATATTCATTAATTACATTGTCAGCAAAATTCGTCATCAATACATTAGTCAGTTTTTTGTCTCATTGGAAAAATGAGGATTGTCTTCACTCTGGCCTTATCCTCGGTCGTGATCCTCAATTCTGTTGGTAAATATAGTAACATAATATATCTTTAATTTGAATTCAATATTTTTAAAGCCTTATGCAAATCATAGTAGTAATAGTTTATTATTAGTTATTATCCCAAATAATCTACTTTGTATAGACTAGATCTCTTCTAAATGATTTTTGCGAATATGTAAACCCACTTAAACTCGCCAGAAGCCACCACATATGTAGGAAACGCCCTAACTATTAGGACAGGAAGATATGGGGCCGGCCCAGCCATAATGCAAACTCAACAACACTCGAAAACCAACTGTAGCACCTGAAGCTTAAACTTCAATTTATCTCTATTTAAAACGGCTACAAAATCTTTTAAATTAAGACAAGTCAGTTCAATAATTTTCACAAAACGACAGATTATGTTATCTATAACTTTAAATAAGCCCCTAATATCCACATCTTGAACTTTTGACGCTATCAAAACTTCCTTCAACTAAACATGCCAACACATTTCAAAGTAGGAAATATTACTTCTTAATACGCTAAGAGTAGTTTTTGGATATTTCTGAATATTATCATGAAGTTGGCAAAATAACATGGAATTTTTTTCCGGCGATTTGTGCGATTCATCTCATTTTAAACATTTTATAAATGTTTCACATACACACTACAAATGTGATGCCTAATGTTTTATCAGAATAAGATTTTAATTTTAAATTAAAGGCAGTTGGATTTCTGACAAAAAAAAATTACAAACCAAGGAGAACCTTTGAATTGAAACAAAAAAAAACGATTTTGAAACAAAATGGTTAAATGCTGAACCGAAACAGATCAATTTTATACCAAAACAGGGCATTTTGAACAACAAAAGAATGAAATTTCTATTGAAAAGGTTGAATTCTCATACCCAATAGGCCATTTTTCTACAAAAGTGTTGAGTTTTGAACCAAGAAGATTGTTCACTTTTAAATGAAAACTAGTAAAACTGAAACAGTTCAATTTTTATTTTCAAAATTCAATTTTTACCAACAAAAAACAAATATGCAGCACCTTTGAAAATTGTTTCTTTAGAATTAAGTAGTCCATGTGTTCGCCGGAACTAAAACGTTTGTTCTTAATAACAATTTAGGAAAATTCAAGATCTTGAGAGCTATGTCATTCTAATGCGCAATTTTCTGATCACATAAAAAACCGGGAATCAGTATAGAATTGTTGCAGACCATTTTGATAAAATTTCAGGATCAAATTGATCAACTGTTATTCACTATGATGGCATTTTTCAAATTCGTGTACTAGATAACTTTAATTTTTATTTATGCCAAATAGAATTAGATAAAAATTGCAAACAGTAGGCAGCTATATTAAAAAATACATTGGCAATTAAAACCGCAAATACAATCTCTACTTGACGAAAAATATAATGGTCTGCTTCTTGTTGCAAAATTAAGTTCAGAGTTTGACTGTTTGCCCAATGGTGAACCTATTCCTGGTGTTTCTCATTGCGGACTACCTTCTTCTTCTAAAAGACAGTCTCCTGAAAAGTCTCTTCCTTTGGCCAAAACTCTTTATTCTACTGGGTATTTACCAATTGCCGAGGCATCTCTTCATTTCAGGTCCAGGTGTTCTACTGCGAGCAAAAGTTTTACGGGTGTATTTGGATTTAAATTTGAATTACTTAAATTCGTTAGACTCATTCCACGCAACCATTCGACCCCGATATTTGAACTTCGAAGATACATTTTTTCTCCTGATAAACTACTTCGATTAAGAGCCCAGAATCAAGACCTTCTTCCGATGCCAAGCGAAGAAACAATTGTAATATCAACATCCAATGGCGACATCTGCTCAATATTGTCAAAATCAGCAAACACAAATTCGTTTTTCCGTGAAATATATAAACCTACTTATTTGGGGTCAAAACGGGCTAAAATAAACATGGGCAGCGGCACGGTTAAAGAGTTGACCCGAGAGGAAATTCAAAATTGTCCAGTAGGCCAACAATACACAATAAGGAAAAATTTTAAAGTATTTCTTTTGTGAACCAAGAGCTTTCAGACCGTAATAAAAAAAGGATAATCAGCGCGCGTTTTTTAGATTTCGCGCTTTGCTCTTAGTCTTTTTGCTTACTTCACGTGTGTGTAAAGGCCTTTCAAAATTTACGGACAAAATAATGACAACTTTGGGTTTGTAATATTAAATTCCCTTTTCAGAATAAATATTATCTTTAAATTGGATAAAAACGCTGCAGCACGTGTATCTGGCGAAATATGAAATTTATCTGACGAGAGCTAAAATTTATCTGACAGTATTCAATTAGTATTTGTTTACAATTTTTGAAGTCTTCTTTAGAGCCCACAGAAACAAAAGGTTTTTTCAACAAAAGTAAAGGACTGAACTTGGCTGAGTGTTCGCTAAAAAGTAAAAACTAACTAAAATGCAACCTACACGTTCTGTAAGTTTAGGTGAACGATTTTTTGGTTATCATCATTTAAATAAAGTTAGACGATTAAAAAAAAGAACATTGCAAGGATTTTGAAATTTATGAAGGAAATTTTTTCTGTGAACCTAGTGGCAGAAAATGCACCTTTTTTCGTTCAAAAATGTCCAGAGCCTTCAATTTTGGTCCGATTTTGGATTTTTTACTTTGATATTAAAGTGTTATTAAATTCTGAACAGCTTGGTGCTCCGAAATTTTGTCTCCTTTATTTGTTTATCAATCATTTTTCACTTAAAATATTGAAAAACTGAAATTTTGTACACAACAATTTTTTACGCTTGAATAACTGTTCATGAAAACTTTATATTGTTTTAAATGAATGTTTAGTGACTCATAGAATTAAACAAATTTTTTTTTTATTTGATTTGTTTAATAAAAATAAGTTTAATGAAAAAATAGAAGATAGTCCTATTGTAGATACAAATTTTTTTTTGCAAACTAAAATTTTCTTTAATCCTAATTGATAGTCACAAAAATATTAAAAAACTTAGTAGGTGGGTTATTGTCAAAAGATTTTGTATTGAGTAAATCTTACCATTTAGTATTATGATTCATTCTCAACTTCCTGTGCTTGAAAGCCCGGCTTCTCTAGGTGAAACTGTCAATATTCAAAATTTTTTTATATTAATTATTCACAAACATTTATGTTTTTATATTTTACTAAATATAAAAAAAAATTTATTTTTTAGGAATACGCGTAGACATTCTAGTGATTAAAGAAAATTAAAATGTTGGTAAAACCTTAAATTTGAATATTTTGACACGAAAATTATTTGTAACAATGGTTATTGTTAACTTTTCAAATATTTTTATGACTAGCAGTCATTCGTCCAACAGTTAAAAATATTTACAGTTCAAAAAAAATGTTCTGTGCTAAAGGGCCAAAAATTTGAATTTGTTCATAGAAATTTTTATTGTTATATTGTATTAAATATTCAAAAAGATTAAGTTTTTTAAGGAATACCTTAAGTCGTTTGGGTGGTTGAAGGAAAATATAATTTTAAAAAATCTCAAAATTTAATTCACTGCAGTCCAGCAAAAAAGTTCCCGTTATAGAAGACATGGTCAAGAATAAGTGACAATACACATTTGGATGCTGATGTCTTAAAATGATTTCAGGAAACTAGAGGCAGAGGTGACCCTGTATCCCTACCCGTACTTAAATAGCAAGGTATTTTTTAAACGAGAAGCCTAATGGTCCTAAAACATTCAAAGTAATTAAGAAAGCAAAATAGTTTTGAGGTTATGTTTGGAGTTTTAACCCTTTTTCAAAAATAATGCTTATTAGGACCTATACTAAAATTACAAGTAGAGCATCGGTGGCTCAGTGTTTAGACGCTCGGACTTCACCTCAGAGGTCCGGGGTTCGATCCCTGAGCCGGTACCTCTGGAA
>JAAAKG020145988.1:0-10768 GCA_010014905.2 Druon quercuslanigerum
GAGGTGTGTTAAGGAATAGGAAGAGGGTGAATGAAAAATGTAAACCCTTAGGGGACACATTAGAAGCTTTCCACAATAATTACCCTGAAAAATGTATTTCAGGACATATTAGAAAAAGACTAACTGCAATACAGAAAAAACAAAATTTCATTTAGAAAAATATTCAACAAAATGATATTGAATATAACAAACAAATTATTTTATTCAATTTCCATGGTGATATTACAGAAAATATAAACGTCTGTTAAATAAATTTAATATAAGAACAGTTTTCCGAGCATCCAAAAAATATTAGACGCAACCCAAAATATCATAAAGTCATTGCAAAACATTTAGTTAATTTCCACAATTGGGATTCTTCTTCTATATATTGGGATAATGTTGTAATAAAATCCAAAGTTCTAAATGTTATAAACAATGCTTTACTAGAAGTCTAATAATTTAATATTAAGGTAACAAGATTTTTTATCAAAATTACAGATATAGATCTTTACAATCCTGCTTACAACAGGATTTTGGAAATATTCTCATAAATAAAATAATTAAAATTAATTCACTTACATTAATCATGTTTTTTAAACTACCCATAGAATAATGGAATGTGATTCCAATGGTTCTGGATTTTTATAAAAAAAAAAACTTTTGTCTTCTTATCTACTACGCTACGGTCCTACTACATCCTGGCTTTGAATTGTAACGAAGATCAGTGTTGGACAAGCTCTGAGCGCAGGTTGTCGTACTTGCGCTTATAAAATTTTAAACAATGTTTTAAATTTAAGAAAATTTAATGTTGATTATTCAGAAAAAAACTAGTTTACATAATTTTTTACAAATCACATTGAAACACAATGAGATTCATTATGAAAATTTTAGCTACACAGTGTTCTTTAAGACTTTTAATCTCAAAATAAGGATATAATATATACCTATAATTACAACTATCCTTGACCAAAAAGTGTTTTTTGTTTAAATAATCAATAATTTACCTTTTTTATCTCCAACACTTAAAAATGTAAAAATTCACTATGTTAAATAAAAATAGGGTTTTTATATTATTATATACATTTTAATTATTAAACAGCATTAAACATTTTAATTTTTCTTATAGAGTTAATGCCTGATGAGCCGTTTTGAAATCTTAAATAATAAAAACATTTCTTAAAATTCATATTTGGTTCTATAAACTTTAAATGATCCGCCATATTAGTCACTATATAAATATTTTATATACAGAGTGAAAACATAGAGCAGTGTTCTTGACTCAAAAAAAAAAAACAAATTTTCACTGTGAAACAAAAGAATTTATTTTATTTGATTCAGAAAATATGTGTCAGGGTTTGAAAAAATGATTCAGAGAAACTAGATTCTCATTATCTTTGATCCAGTATTTTTTGTTTAGTTTAGGGTATTGTAGTTTACAAATACTAAACTGAAAAAATAATACATTGGGTAGATGGGGCCTACTGAAACTTCTTGGATTAGCATGGGATGAAATACTTTTGATTTTATTTGATATCAAAGTGGCGAATAAGTCCCAATTGTCAGGCTGGCGGAGACATAGAAGGAGGCGAATTGGCAAGTGAAGACTTTGCAGGAGCAGACTTTGCAGGCGGATACCTGACAGGAGAAGAATAGGCAGAAGGAGCGTTAACAGGAGTAAAGCTGACAGGTAGATACTTGGCAGGAGGATACTTGGCAGGAGGAAACCTGACAGTGGGAAACCTGGACCTGCACCGAAAAGGGGAAGGCCAGCAAAGATTCAGTTGAAGGTGGGAAGTACAAGGCCATTCACCATTAGGGGCATACTCATACTGCAAACTTAATTCTGCAAAAAGAAATAAAAGCAACATTGTCTTATTTAAAATTATTTTAAAAATAATATATCTTTGATAACAGTAGAAATATTTTTAAGTAATCTTGGGAGGAAGATAAAACAAATAAATTTGATACTACTGAATCCACAATTCTCTGTTTCTTATACGATGTCTACTCAGATTTTCCAACAATCTTGAATGATCCCGAAACTAAAAAGATAATTCTGAATCCAAACAGGCTAAGTTTCAACCAACCAGGACCTGCAATGGTTAATTTTTTTACAAAAAATATTTGGTTTGAAAATAAAAAGCGCTTTAGAGCTAAGAAATTTATTAGATTCTATTAACTCAGGTTGGATTTGAGTAGAAAAAGGGAAAAGGACGCGAACAAGGCAGACTATAAAGCTTGTAATAAATAAAGAAAGTTTATAATAAATATTTAAATGGCCTTTTTTTGAAACGATTTTTCTAAATGTGTAACAGTACGAACACTATTTTTAAACAATTATAGATATGTTTTATTATTATATTTACTAATAGAATGCACATAAACCAATAAAAATAAGGACAGAATTAAAAAAACGACCCTTGTGTTTTTGAATGAAAGGAAAATGTATAGTTAGCAGGGTAACTAATAATTGTGCTATTGCTTCATTAGATTAAATATTGTCTGAAACTTATCACCATTTATATTATCTTATACGTTTGCAAAATGGCACGTTTTTATTCGAGGAATTTAAATAGTGTCGAATACAACAAAAATTTTTTATCTTTTTAGAAATTCCTACAATCAATGGAAAGGGTTGGAAATCCCCTATCAAAATTTTTAAAGAGAGTATTGTTTGTATTGCTATTAGAAGAGTTACGAATTGCGAAAATTCTACTATAAGAAAAATTTTTAACAAGATACATTAGTTTTAAACAAAGACTATGGATTTTTGAACAAATAGTTGACATTTAAACTAAAAAAGAGGAGTTTTGAGGCAAAAGTTAAATAATTAAATGTTCTTTTTAAAAATTACTTCTCAATAAAAAATTTCAATAATTAGAGAAAAAGAAAAATTGTAACATAGGAGTGGAATTTTTTAACAACTGAATAAATTTTCAACAAGCATAACCAAGACTTTTACACGCGTGCTTTTTTCGAAACATAAAATTTTGATAAATAAACCCAAAGCAACAGTTCCAATAGAAAAGGTTGGAATAAAACCTTTAGATAATTTAAAAATCTAAAATTGTGATAGTTTCTTAGTAGTAAATATCGATAATGTTAAAAATACAGATTTTTAATAATAGACATATTGGTTTTTCGATTGCATATTTTAATTGTTATATAAGTAGTTAAAATTTATAAAAAAGTAGCTCAATTTTATACCAAAATTATAAATCATTGACGATAAAGTTAATTTTCAACCGTTCAATGAAATTTTTTGCAAATTGTTATAATCTGAAAGTAACGAAACATGTAATAGTAGATATTAAACAAAAACAATAGATTTGTAACAAAAAGAGTTGAATTTCAGGAAAAATACGAATTTTCAACAAAGTTATTAAATTTTTATCGAAAAAATTTAATCTTCCAACTGAAAATAGCACTTTGATCCAAGAAGGATGAATTTTTTAACAAAAAGGATGAATTCTCACAACCGAAGAAAGTGAGATAAAACATGGCTTTAAATTTTCTTAAGTAAACTACGTTAGACAAATTTCAAAAGGTTCATTGAATCTTTTTTGACTGTCTCTTGCAATGTAAGGTTAGTCGGTTGCTCGGTGGTGCCACCTACTATTAGTTTTGCAAAATAAACCTAGTACTATAATCTGACTATAGATTACTTAGCTAGGGTTTGAGTCACTTGAACAGATTTTAGTCAGCGCAGGGGCATTTTTGATAATCTTAGGCTAAGTCTAAAGGAAAAAAAAAATAAAATAATTTTCGGGACGACCAGCTAAATGGTGAGAACAGGCTAGTTATTTCGCATTTCGGGACAACGCGACACTTCTTTTAAAAATTGCTTGTCTTATTTTGCAATTTTTCATTTTTTGTAAATTTCTATTTTTAAATTGAGCAAAATGAAAACTTTAGTTCTTGTATCATTTAAAAAATCACTAATGCTTCTTCTATAAGGGAAGCAAAAATTCATTGGCTACCTCAACCAAATAGCTTATCAAATAAACACCATATAATAATAAATAGAAGCAAAGTAGAACCATTCGAAATTGAATCTGCAGCTATTTAACCAAATAGCTGAAATCTTAACTAAAAAAGTTATTTCAGAGGAATCCAGAATGCGTTTCAAAAAAGCGAAACACTTCTTTAATGCAAAGAAATGGTTTTGTCTAAAGCAAAAGTAAGAAATTATTTTTTTTAATTGATATTTATTTTAGCCAGTAAAACATTAACTAGCAAAGGCTCCCAAAAAAGCCACCAAAAGAGGTATACATTTGGAATAATGAAGTAGAGGACCTGAGACAGGGTAGAAAACGGGAAGTGACTTGACGAGCAAAGGAGAGGAAGATAGTAATAGGAGTTAATTGGGGGAGAAGGGCGCTAAATTACAAGAGGATTTGTATTCGCAGAAGAAAGAAGATAAATCAGCATTAAGAGACAAGAACAAAGGAGTCTAGGGAGAATTGTAAATGGAAATAGGAGTGTTCAAGGAGGCGAGGGGGGGGGGGGGATTAGAAGACAAGAACAAACGATTCTAGGGAGAATTGTAATAGTGCGATGTCATTATGATTCAAGAAACATCTATGAATGTAAAGGAATAGAAAGCCATGCGAAGAATATTGCAGAAGGCATATGTGTCAATAATTCAAGAGGCGAGAAAATTTCACTTAAAAGGGAGAGGAATAAATGGCATGGTGTCAGCTAATGAAAGGATGTGGTCGTAGAGGAAGAAAAGGGAAAGCATATGGAATAAAAAAACTAAATAATGGAGACCGAGAATAACAGTAGGAAAAGTGGTGGGGGATGTATGAGGCAAATTTCCGTACATTGTTATACGGGACACCGTGATAGACTGCAATCAGCAAACAGAAAGCATGAGGAAGTTAATGACGTGAAAGTAGTAGAGCGGAAATATACAACTTAAGCGGGGAATTAGAAGATGAGAAGAGTAGGAATAAGAAGAAAGAAAGGCTAATTAATATAGAAATTAGAATATAAAGAAAGAGAAAAATGAAAAAAACTAAATATAGTAGTAAAGGGTTGAAGATTTAAGGGAAAGGAACGAAAGAAAGAAGTAAAAGAATTGCTGAAAAGGATAGATGTCAAGATAGAGATAAAAAAAGTTATGTAGAAGTCTGGAGAGAATGAAAGATTATTTAAAATTAACAGAAAAGAATATGCGGTTTAGTTTAGGAGAAGTAGTGTCAGAGGAAAGAGAAAAGGAAAAAAGAAAGTGGTTTGAACATGGGAGAATTCAGAAGCAGTGTAACCGGTAGTATTAAATTGAAAAAATAAAATACTTAGTGAAAAATGAGGTACCAGGAAACTGAAAGAGAATGTAGCAACAGATAGCAAAATGAGAAATAGTATACGAAAACAGGTAAGAATTTATGAAAAAGTCAAATTAATTATTGATCTTCAATTTCAGAAGTTAAAGTTAAAGTTTAATAAAGACTGAAAAAACGCTTCTCCCAACGGATTTAATTAACATATTATTTAAAATAATGTAGTTTGCCTTTTTCAATCAATTAAATATATTTATATTTCTTTCACTTGAAGAGACCTAAAAGAATTAAATGGGAAAGTTTATTTATTTCAATTCATAAATTTTTACATTTATTCACAAAAATACATTTTGCTGTGTAAAAAAATATCACCACAGAAAATTTTTTTTTTGCATCTAGCAATTCCAAAGAAACGCATTTCCTTGGATCCATTATTTTTGTTCAGTTTAGAGTGTCATATTTTACGACTACTGCATCAAAAACCCGATATATCGGGAAGCTCTTGCCTACCAGCACTTCCTTACATTCAAATTCATTCAAGTTAGTAACCCCGCCACTTCCTATGTTTATTTTTGCCCGGCGCCGTCCATATAAATTATAAATTCCACTAAGAACATTACTAGCCTTCAAAATCGCAAAAACATCACCATCAGATCCCGTCAATACAACTTGTTCTTCGATTGACATTGGTCAATAGACTGCTTTTATTATTGTAGAATTGGTAAACCGGGATAAAAAGTGTATCTTCGAAATTCAAATCGCCGGTACTTATTACATGTAGGAACGAGCCGAATAATTCCAAGTTGTCCAAATCCATGTCCAATTACCTGCAGATCAGAAGTTTCCAAAAAAGCAGTCCTGGCAGGAGAAGATTTGGCAGAAGAATTGCTGGCAGGAGGAGATCTGGCAGAAGGAGACCTGCCAGGAGGAGACCTGATAGGAGCAGGTTGGTTAGGAGGAGACCTGGACCTAACATTTCGATGAAGATCGTCTTCAGCATGAGAATTAGGTATGCAACTAGAAGTAGGAGAATAAGTATTAAGCCTATCTTCGTTAGGGTTATTTCTCGACTGTGAACTTGATTCTGCAACAAAAAATTTAAGCAAAATGTTACTTTATCTTAAATTATATTTTACATAATGTAGCTTTAATATACATCACACATATGCCACTTAAATTTAGGAGCCACATGAAACAAATGAAAAAAAGTTTTTAATTATAAATAAAGAAGAGAACTTCTTAATAAATATTTGAATTTGTTCGAAGATTAAACTGTTCATTTTTTGTGTAAAGATATCTGATAAAGAAAGGGAAGGATGGAAAAGCCCCGTATAGTTAGGAAAAAATAGCAATTGGCATTAAGTATAAATAACATCGAAAAAAATTTTATTTGCAAAAATCATAGAAACGGTTTAAAAGTAATTATAGATGTATATTATATAATTATGCTTACCAATGGAATAAAAAATAAACGCCAAAAAGAAGACCAGAGTATAAACGATTCCCATCTTTTCGAATTAGAGTAATTATTGTCTCCAACTTTCTCGTCTGTGATTATATTCAAAAGTATTATTGCTCGACACTGTATTTGTATTTCTGACGTTAGTTTCAAGGAGAAATCAATATACACTAACCTTAGTAAGATTGACATCACGATTCATATAATTGTTTGCATTTTAGGCAATGCCGATTTTTACTCAAGTTTGTGTTTAAAAGATATTTTCTTTGTCTCAATAAGAATCTTTTAACCGCATTATAAGCCTTTTACAACTAGATTTATAAAATCTAACAATTAAATGATTCTGTATTTGTAAAAAAGATATTTAAATGGTTCAAAATGAAACAAGCGAGAAGACGATGATTTTGTTTCAAGAAAACTTTTTTTCTGAGAGACCATGAAAGTCAAATTTATTCTTGATATTCAATTTTCAAAGTCAAATATTTTTGTCAATAAAAGTTGAACGACCGCAGAAAAGAGCGGAAAAAGTTTTTTTCTGAATGTTGTATAAAAAATTTGTTTTGTTGTTAATAAAAGAGTCCAAAATCGCTAAAACGGATTCTTTATTCTCTAGAACTTTTAATGTCTCATTTTTATAAATAAACAGCAAATAAAAATTTGATTATAAAAAATAAAATTGTATATAATTTTGTAATATCTCAGTTGAGGTCAAGAATAAAAAATATAATACATATTGCATATAATAGTGTAGAACATAATGCAGAAAAGTCGTCATTTTACTATTAAAAAAACGGTCTTTTGTTAAAAATTATCCTTTCTGGGTTAAACGTTTCTGATTTTTACTTAAAAATTTAATTATTTTGTTAAAACTTTAGTTATTTTGTTAAAAAATTTAGTTTCTTGTCAAGTATTATGTATTAAGTCCTTCTAAGTTTATCTTTAGAGAATGCTGTCGTTCGACATTATATTTCTATTTCATAATTTAGTGTCAAATAAAAATAGTTATTCAGTATTTTTGATCAGACTGAAGTCCCAATTCATGCAGCCTTGTACATTTTTTACGAAGCAGATTTACATGGAAAATTTATACAGTGTCTGCTATGACGAAACTGATAAATTATTGAGTATTACTAATTTCTACTATTTAATGTCTACATTTGAAGATTCGGCAACGGAACTTTGTTAGAGGTTAAAATAAATAATATATTTATCGCTAAAAATTACGTAGTGGATATAGTCAGATAAGATTTTAAATCAAGAACCTATTTCTTTGAAAGAAACAAATATTTATACACTAAATAAAGGTTTTTATTTATCAACGGATGTGATACTTAGCTTCAAAGAAGCATACCCTAAGACGATGTAAATTTTCTTTGATTACACAAATATTAGATATTAGTATTTCTTCATTACGCTATTTCAATAAGTTCCAACTTTTTAGAAAAATTTTTATTTTACACTCTAATTTTGACAATGATTTCAAAGTAATATTTTTCTTTGTAAAATAAATTTTCTCAGTGTAGAGTATCGTATTTTTCAACTGCCACAAAAAAATGATGATTTATTGGAAAGTTTGGGCCCACTGGAGCTTCATCCAGTTCGGCTTTGGTCAATTCCGTAATCTCGCTGCTTCCTATGTTTATTTTTGCTCGGCGCCTTCTACTGACATTATATAATCCAGTAAGAACATCAGTAGTCTTTAATGTTGCAAAAATGTCACCATTAGATGCTGTTAATACAATTTGTTCTTGGGTTGGTATGGGCTCAAAGATCCTTGCTTTCAGTTTGCAATACAGTTGCAAACCGGGAGGAAAATTGTATCTTCGAAATTCAAATCGCCGGGATTTATTGCATCTGGGAATGAGCCTAATAACTCCAAGTTGTCCAAGGCTATGTCCAAGTACTTGTAAATCAGGAGTCTCAGCAAAAAGAGTCGCAATAGAAGGCGACATGGCAGGAGCAGGCCTGGCAGAAGGAGTCCTGCCACGAGAAGACCTTGCAGACGCCAGCTGTTTAGGAGGAGACCTGGACCTGACACGTAGACGAAGATCGGGTTCCATAGGCAAATAAGGTATGCGGCGAGAAGAAGAAGAAGAAGTACCAGGCCTGTCTTCGTCAGGGATCCAGCTAGACTGTGAACTACATTCTGCAAAAATAAAAGAATAACATTTTGTTTTATATAAGATTACGAATGAATAATTCTCTAGCATTGCCAAATACTAATTATCTAGAATTACCAATATGGGAAGAAGAAAGAACAGAGCTCTTTAGTAAGCAATTAATCGATTCCCTCAGAAATCGGTATTTAATATATATTATAAAAAGATAAATAAGAAAGGAGAAGCAAATTATTATAAAAATGGATTAGGAGACGGAAGCTGGACCGAAATATTAGGACCTAGATCAGAAAAAAAGGTGATGGAAAGGATATATTGGAAAAAGGAGAAGAACAGAATGTGCAGAATCTTTAATGAGAAGAGGAAACATGGGGGCATGTATGGGAAGGATGTAGAAGAGGAATAGAAGATAAAGGTAGCTCGCCAGATGATGTAGTTTTAATTAAAAGGGAGGGTGAATTTGATGATTAGTGGGTAAAGAGCAAAAATGATGCAAGAATAAATATAAAAGAAGACAATATTTAGGTAGAAAAGAAGACTCATTTGACAGTCCGTCGTCGTCTGTGATAAAGAAGGGGAAGAATGGCAACCTCATAGAGTCAGGAAGAAATAGCAATTGGGATATAGGGCAGATAAAACTGCAGAAATTACTAGTTGCAAAATCTTATAAATGGTTAAAAAGTAATTATAGATGTTTAATTTATTATTATACTTACCAAAAGAATAAAAAATTGACGCTGACAATAAGAAAATAACATAAACGATCCTCATCTTTCAGAATTAACGTAATTATTGCATAAAACTTGCGCGCCTTTGATTTTGTTTGTAGATTCTTATCGATAAACAAAATATTTGTATTTGACAAGTTACTTTTAAGGAAAAATAATTGTACACTAAGTTTGATAAGACTGATGTCACAATTTATATACTCTTCTGCATTTTAAAAAGTGGCCCTTTTCACATTGATAATTTATACAGTTTCTATTATGACGGTCAAGTAAATCGAATGTGTTTTTACTGTCATATTTGAAGGTCACATTTTTTCAGGAAATGCTAATAAAGAATAGAAAGAACGCCATTGCAACACCCACCGCACTGATTCTTACATTACGCTTATTGACTTGATGATAGTAGATGATCAAGATAAGGTACTTTTATACTGTAATTACGATGTTCTTTTATTTGTCACTGTATTCTTAGTAATATACAATACTGATTGGGTCACAACCCACTTCCCAATGCATATCTAATTTCTTTACGCAATTTGTCAAACACAACCGCGTTGCATTTCTGTGAGCACCTTCTGAGCTGCGATTAAGAAGATTTGTATGCTGAAGTGTACTATAACAGGAAAGTACAAAATTAACTATATTTTTATATTCAGCATTTAATAAGTTAGTTCCTTAACACACGGTACTACCTCTGAAATTTTTCTCCTTTTTCTACCTTTTATTAGGAAGCCTTAGTCTAATTTCTTCAAGATATGAACCGACTTTCCTTCAGGCTGAGATTTGTTCGGACTCTTAGACCAAGGTTTTAATTCGACCTATTTTAAATATATCTAACCTTAACATTTCTAAAAAGCCTGTCACAGTATCCTTACAGCCTCTTAAAAATTAACATCTGTTTTAAAAAAATCAATCGACGATACAAAGATATAGTCGTTTTCCTCTTTGATTACACGAAAGCTTTGATTACTGCCTGCAGTAGATGCTGTTGTCAAAGATCATAATTCTTAATCTTTCTAATTTAGGAATTGAACGGTTCGAATGTTATTTCTGCAACAGGTCTTCAACGTTTATACTTTTAAACATTATCCTAAATTGAAAAACTGCAAGTATCATAAATGTACTGATGGTTTATTTGCCTTAATCAATTGACCTAATTGTCCACTTCAAAGGATCTAGGAGGATATTTAACGTGTT
>JAAAKG020145989.1:0-10768 GCA_010014905.2 Druon quercuslanigerum
ACGAAATTTCGTGATAAATAGCCCAGATCGTTGAATTAGCTAATAATCACGAATTTTCGTGATTAATAGAAACGGCCATTATGATTATTATTTATTAAAGTGTATGAATTGAGGAAGGATGAGATAAATTGCAATGAGATAAAATGGTATAAATGAGGGATTTTCTATAATGACATGCAATTCAATTTTCTATAAAATATAACAAGAATAAATGTGAATGGCAGAAATTGTCTAAAATTTAAAACTCACTTCAGGGGGGGAAATGAACAAGACGATGAGGGCTGAAAGAGTGGCAACAACTGACACTGTGTGAATTCCTGTGTAAAGGGTAGCGGTCAACTTTCCTTCGTATCTATCTCGAAGTTCCTGAAGTTCCTTTACACTACCAACATCTACTCCTTCACCTGGTCCATCTGGAAAAATAAATAATAAATCATTTTGTATGGTTTTAATTCTAGATATTTGTAGATATTTGTAGATATTTTAGATTTCTAGATATTTTCTTGGAATATCCACAAATTTGTAGTATTACTATTTCTCATAGAGAGGGAGGTTTGTAAAGATATAAATTTTTAATTCTACTTTTTTGACTTTTATTTTCTTTAGAAATAATATATATTGAGTCAGTGCTGTATTTATTGAAAAAATAATTAAAATTCGGATTAAACTAACACCCTTAAAAAAAGGTATTATCATGAAATTTGGACGAATTGCTAGATCGCCAATCAAAAATTTTTTTGCATTACAATTTTTTTTAAATACCTTGTTTATGTGATGAACAATATTATATCCAGCGTATTTGTCGCATCTTTGAGATGCATCGATCGACGCGTTGTTGAAACTTGTATGACCTACCAGTACCGATTTATAAATTTTCAAAAAAAGAGTTTATTCTCTTTATAAGAGAAAAACTTTTTTACATTCTCATCAGAGAAGGTATTAGATTTGTGTAAATACGAAAAACAGGTTTTTACGAATGTGTCTGCCTGTATGTATGTATGTATGTATGTATGTATGTATGTATGTATGTATGTATGTATGTATGTATGTCTGTGACCCTGATAACTTTCGAAAGAATTGACTTGGTATTCATTTCTTTTCTTTTTTACGGAAAAGCCTCCCTCTATAAGGAAATATTTGGACCTTAAATTTGATTTTGAAATTGATCCAGCAAAATCTAGATTTAATTTTTTTAATTCAAAATAATACTGTCACTAGTATTCAGAGACAGATGAACTAAAATTCACATTAAAGTGAAGAGTAATCTAGAAAGTAGAAGCCTTGCATCAAGCCTTAATTAAGAATTTCGGTCTGAGAGCGGTGCGAGTGTATTTTGAGCTTTAAGGTATTTCCTCATGAAACAAAGCATCCTCGTTCCCACCCGTCCTACCTATTGTAATCTAAAAAATTCTTTAATCTTAGAAGCCAGAGATGGTGCAAAATTTTTAACTCCAGTGAACACATTGACTTAAATATTATTTATAGTAACTTTTATGTTTCATGTCAGTAAATCTAAACAGCAACATGAAAGTTACTTTATTTTCCAAATAAACTTTCCTGAAGAAAATTTTAGTAGCAAAAATAGTTTATCTTATGTGTTCCCATTTTAATGAGTCCTTAAAATTTCTTGAATCGTACAAAAGTACTCATAATTCTTCGCAACGCAGAATTTTATTGCTCAAGCTTACCCTAGTTTTGAAATTAATATGTGAACAATGTTTTTAGAATAACCATTTTGTTCGTTAAATAAAAACATTCAGCAAATAATTAAAGTTTTACATCTAAAACACTTCAGGTGTGGTTAAGTAATGATAAAAGATTTTTTTTTTACATCGTGACTAATTGAAAAGATAAATTCTTGAAATACTAAGTGAGTGGATAATGTCGGTCAATGGTCAGGCAATATGAAGATTGACAGACTGAAAGTAGTAAAGGGAGTATCGGCAGGACACTTGGATAAAATAGGATTAACTAATTCGTATTTTCTATAATTCTCAAATGTAATTTTTTGGTCTTAAAAAATTTTACCTATTTTTTTATAAACTGAAAATAATGGTTCATATTAAAGATAAATGTTTCAAATATTTAAATTGGAAAATTTGTTTCTGTATAACTAAAACTTCTCCAATTTCACAGAATTGGAGATACTGCGATTAATGCCTAGTGAAAATCTTAATCTTAGGTGTGCAATTTGCATCGAAATGAGATTATAGTTTGATGATTCTCGATTAAACACGACTTGAAATAATCGTTATTATTCGAGCATGAATTTCCAGTTATATTCAGATGCGGATGCTTTAATTTATATCGAAGTTGGAGAATATATCTGTAACTTTCCGGAAGTGAGTTACTCGCCTTTTGCCCTCTAGCTTTGACTTCGACAAGACTTCAAACGCAGAATTGCTTTAAACCAATAACAAGAGGGATTAATTAGACATCGTATATCTGATGCCCTTAAATTAATTTATATATCCAATAAGTAAATCAGATAGGTCTTTTCAGCACAATCCACATTTACCTCGCCGAGCTAGATGAGGTCACAAAATAAGTAACACATCTTTTGCCAATTTTCTTATCAAATAAAATTTAATTCCTTACTACCCAAGATACCTAAATTGCCAAATACTTTGACACTAACAAAATGAAAAGCAGAAAATTAAAACTAAGAAGTATAAAAAGCAGTGTTATCTAACAGAAAAATATTCATAGAAACTTAATATTTTACCATTATTTTATTACAAGCACATGTGTCCAATTATTTAATATTAGTTATGCATTTTATTTGTTTTTCACAAGGTAAACGTGACATAAAATAACCGTAATATATAAGAGCAAAATAAAATCATTTATCAAATCACTGCTGTTTATATTTTTAACAGCAATTTGCAGGATGGAAACACTTTATACTGAAAGTTTGAGATATTTTTACTCTTTGTTTAAGCCATCGTTAAATCTGAAAAAGCAGAACATCAAAAATATAAGAATGTATTTAATAAATAGTGCAAAACTTGATATTCCTTAAAATTATTTGAAATTTCTTAAATCTCTTCAAGCTCTAAAATTAAAAAAAGCTATAAAATCTTTTGAAATCCTTTGTATTTTTATTCAAAGTTTTTTAATATTCCTTAAAATATTTTTAAATATCATAAAGCCTTTATATATTTTGAAATCTATTGAAATTCGTTGAAATCTTTTAAAATATAATAAAATCTTTAAACTTATTTAACATCTTTAAACTCTTCAAAAATAGTTGAAAATACCTGAAACTATTTGAAATCTCTTTAAATCAATTTAAAATTTCATTAAAATATCATAGAATTTCTTGAAATTTCGTGAAGTTACATGAAATTTGACAAAATTTTCTAAATATCTCTAAAATTTCTTGGAAATCTCTTAAATTACTGAAATTTTCGCAATTAGGCTAAAATCCATTAAAATATATTTAATATCCCATGAACCTTTAAATACATCCTACAATCTCATAGATACTGAAAAATTCTATTGAATATTCCTTCGAAATTACTTGAAATCTTCTAAATCCTTTAAAATCTTTTGAAATATTTTAATATATCATTAAATCTTAAAAATTCTTTAAAATCTGTAAAACTATTATATATCTTTGAAAATAGCTTGGAATACTTAAAAGCTTTTGAAATAAAGTTGAAAATTTATTAAAATATTACAGAATAAATGATGATGAATTAAGTCATTTAATATACCCTAAACTCGCTACTTATTCAATTAGTATAATGAAGTTTTCCTTACTAATTGAATTATTATAAAGGAAATAACTATTTATTAGTAGTTTTCCATTAGAGATTACTAGAAAGGCCTTCTAATTTAAATACAGGAAAAAAGTTATAACTTTAAAGTTTAACATCAGTTTGGAATTATTGACATTATGGAAAATGTATATTTCTTTTAAGGAATAATAGTTATAAATACAGGCGCATACAATTTCACATTTCCAATTTAAAATTTGTCAACTGGTATCATCTGTTTATGCAA
The DNA here is from genome assembly GCA_010014905.2 of Druon quercuslanigerum. Classification (NCBI taxonomy): domain Eukaryota; kingdom Metazoa; phylum Arthropoda; class Insecta; order Hymenoptera; family Cynipidae; genus Druon; species Druon quercuslanigerum. The sequence goes on from JAAAKG020145989.1 coordinate 4,009, forward strand.
TTCAATTTTCTTTAATTTTTATCCATTGAAAATTCATAACTAATATTTTTCCAAATTTTTGTTATAAATCTAGTAAGGCAAACTTGCTCACCAATTAATTTACACCAGATAAATTTTAAAATAATTTTTAACTGCTTCACTAATTTAAAAAATCGGTAATCTTTTATTTTTTGCCCTAAAAAAATTGATATTGAATTTAATGGTATAAATTTTTATGTTTTAACTGCTTTCTATTACATTTATGTTACTATTTATAGTTTAACAGTTTTAAGTTCATTAATTTTCAATATTTTCTGCATTTGTTAAATTGGAAGTTCATTATATACAAACTTAAGGAACCAAAAAAAAAAATAAAAAAATTATAAAAAAAATAAATAAATAAAAAACTTCAGAATCATTAAGGTAGTAACTTATAAATTTCAGAAAACCCATAATTCAGTGTGAAATCACAAACTAAAAAAAAGTTTTTAATGTACATGTTTTAGATTTTTAAGTTTTAATTTAAAATATTTTGATCTGAAGATTTGTAGAATAAAAAATGTTCAATTTAAGACGCTTCACCTATTCTTCCGATATTAATTTAGTAGATTTCAAATATTTAAAATAATATTAATAATAAAATATAAAATAATTTGAAATAGACTGCTTCGCCTTTCGCTTTGCAATAGCGAGTAACGAGGTAATATATTTTCAGGATTAACCGTCGAATTTCCATTCTCACATTGAATCCATGAATTAGCTTTCCACAGTTTCCGGCACCTTACACAACTCAATATTGGCAGGTGGACCACATGTTTATCGATGATTTCGGAATTATTAGCTACCTGTAATATCACTAGCTATATCTACTAGAATCACGATCCGTATTTTAATATCAGAAAAGTAGTTTTTTATATTTTATGAAAATTTTAAAAACTTAAAATTTTTGTAATTTTTAGAATTTGTTATAATTTTTATTCAATTGAAAAATTCAATAAGGATAATTCTCAGGTATTTTGTCGTCTATCAGAGGCTTTTGCAACTATTTCTAAAACTTTTAAAAAGATGTTCTAAAGTTTTTAATTCTAGCTGGAAATATCTGGTTAACGAAATTGACCTTTATTTTAGGTATAGATAGATAGAAACCAACACAATTATATGATTTTCGGATTCATAGTTTCAAAAAGTAAAACCCCCTTGAATAGAGATCGAAAATTTGGACAATTATATTACAATCTCATGAATGAGATTGTAAACAAATTTGATATTTAAAAGCATCAAAGCACCTACAGTACAAAAATCTATCATTCCACGTTACATAAATTAAGTTTGATACTGATAAGTAATTTCCTCTTTTATTAAACTAATGGCCCATTCTTTTCATTATTATTCAACTGGCTATTTACAGTTGGCAATTAAAACCCACTGTTTTGTTAAAAATTATACTAATGTGTTGAATAGTTCGGTTTTTTCTTGGAATTTTTTTTTACTGAAAATTTAACTTTTACGTTTTTGGTTGAAAGTTTGTCTTTTTTAGCTGAAAGTTCAACAATTAGTATGAAAATTCCTGTACTTTTTTTGAACCCTTCACGCTAGGTCTTGGTGCTTCTTCCATATTTGGGCATAAACATTTTAAAACTAAAGGTCAACAAGCGACACCTGTTTTTGGGTGATTGTGAATTCTCTTTTGTTAAAATTCCTTCGGCTTTGAGCAACAAATTCTCATCACGTGTCTTATGTTTCGCACTCGAATAAAATTTGTTCTAAAATGCGAATTTTTAAATATTTTTTTCACCTCTATTATGTTGAATGTATTATATATTATATTAATTTCAGAACATCGGCCCATGTCTGCTTATTCAGATATTGTAAAATAAAGTACAAATTTTATTTTTCATGATTAGTTTAATATTTTTTCCTTATTTGGTAATAATCTTTCTTCGCAGCTACCCTACATAATATCATAATTTCAAGTAATGCCACGATTAATACAAAACTTACGCGTCCTATCAAAAAATGGGTTTAGGAAAATTTGTAGATACAATTTAGACGAATAATTTTGTTATCAGGCATTTTATTGTACCTTGTGTCGTTTTTCCAAAAGTATAATTTATTATTTTTAATGTGATTTTTCACGTTTACAACCAAGGCTACGCAAGTTATCAAAAAATAATTTCTACAAAATTGGTCGTTTTTTTAATTATAATTTTTTCAATGTTTTTTTGTTGTAAATCCTGTTCAAAAATGAATTAAAATAATTTCGTGGAACATTTTTGCTTAGACAACTTTATCCAATATAGGTATTTTCAAATCTGGGGTCGTTTTAAAAAAACTTTTTTTTAACGTGATTTTTTATGATTTAAATAAAAACTGCCCGTTATATCAAAAAGTGGATAACAAAAAATGTATAAAGCTTTTTTTTGTGTAAATAATTATAGCAAATTCATTTTTTGAAATCTCACATACTTTGACCGCAAATGGAAAATCAGAAGCTTTTGTCCAAAATGTTGATTTTAATGAACTCCACGGATCAAAAAAGTTTAAATTTACATTTAAAGGATCCAAATTTATTATCCTTGAAAGTTATAAAAAGTTATAAATAATAAATTATAGGATCTAAAAAGGAAATATTGAGAAGATCTTTTTCATTTAGTTTTCTGCATCTCTTTATGTGTCTATAGGACTTACCAGTCATTATTTCAAGAGAAAATAAGATTTCTTCCGTTTCTTATCGTAAGTTGCGTTATCATGGTCGTAACATTTTACGATGAGACCCTTTGAGTAGGTTGTGGTATAGCCGTGCTAAAAAAAAAGAGAAAAGGAAAGTTGCTTAATTCTCTGGGGTAAAGTGATCCACAAATAAATGAGAAACTCCACTCCTTCTTTATTGTTTATTTTCGCATTGCAAATACTTTCAACTCAGCGTTATTTCATCTTTAGTAAATGGAAATTATAACGTAGGACAATAGTGGATCGTTACAGGAATGGTACTTCAGCACTTGAAATGCTTTTCAAACTTCGAATTTACTTCATTTCCCAAATATAAAATGTACCTTCTTATTTTTTAAAGCCACAAAGGTTTTTGATACAAAGAAATATTTAAGGACAGCATTTTGTCGCAAAAAGAAGTTTCGTTTTATAAAATGGCCCGTAGGCTTTCGAATATAGTAAAAGTTCATTTGATGCTTTCTTTGAGCCACGAAACGAGACTAAATTTTTATTTGATGAAACAAACTAAATGAGACGCTACTAATATTTTTAATTTCACTAGAGCATTATGCCTGGTACGCTTGCACTAATTACCCTTTCTTTAGAAAAAAACTAAGTTTATTTTCAAACGACACACGCTATGAAAAAATTAATAGACACAAGTTACTGACCGAAAAAAGAGCAACAAATTTCTGATGAATAATTTGTTTGATAGAATGCGTAGTTTTTGTTTTAAGCGTAAAAATAACACATTAATAAATTTTTTTTAAAGACATGGTACGAAAAAAATTAAAAAAACAAAAGTTGTTCATTAAAATTAATGCAAAATAAGTAAAAAATAATTAAGTACTCATAATAAATAAATTTTGTATTATAGTTGGCTATATCTGAATAAGCAATTCCAGGCCGTGATGCAGAAATTAATATAATATTCTTTTGTTATAACATAGTTGCACTTAATGTAGCAATTTCGCACTTCGGTTCGTTAAAGCCGAATAAGGTTTGACAAAAGAGAATTCACAATCGCCAAATTACACTTGCTAATCCTCGACCTTTGATTTTTAAAGTTCGGTTCATAAATATGTAAAAAGTACGATGATCCAGCGAGAAGCGCGAGACCCAACAGACGCGCGCCCTAGGCGCGCTCGAACTGACTTGACAAATTGAATTGAAAATTCGTTTTTTTCATGAAAATTAATTTTTACATTCTCATTCAGAGAAGTTATTAGATTTGTGTAAAATTTACCCCCCCCCCCCTCCCCCGTTTTTGTCAAATGTCCACGTTTTGAGACCCCCTGAAACCGAAAAACCGGTTTTTACTAATGGGTCTGTCTCTCTGAGCGGCTGCGTGTATGTGTGTGTGTGTGTTTGCGTGTGTGTGTGTGTGTGTGTGTGTCTGTATATTTTTAGTTTGTTAGCACGATACCTTTTAAAAGAATTGACAGATTGAATTGGCATTTGGTATACTCTTTTATTGTCCTAAAATAAAGGTCAGGTTCGTTAGTCAGTCATTTTGATAAAAATTCAAAAAGTGAGCATATTTTGAAAATTTTTGAGACCAATTTTTTTAAAGATTCAAAAATTCTCTGTACAATTATTTATAGTACTCAAAAAGATAAAGAATTTTTCTAATGACTTTTTTTGCTAAAATTAAAATTTTCAGATATAGCATTTTCAAAATCCAAGAAAAGAAACGAAAATTAACATTTTCAACCAAACAATGCACGGTACGAAAAAAAAAATCAAGTCAAGAAAAATGTTTCTTTTGACACAACCTACAAGATTATCATAACAACTTTTCGAATTTTTTTAGAAAATGAACAATTTTAATTTTTATTGCACAAAGAACACTAAAAAATAAAAAATTCCATTTTACGGTTAAACTATGCAATATATGACAAATGATGATTTGATTATAATTGTGCACCACGAAACTATTACTTCGTGTTGTGCACTTTAAAAAGATGTACAAATTTTTTATTGGTAATATTTTTAGCGGATGTGCAGTTTTTGTTTTATTCTTAAACAATAACATTAACAGTAAAAAATTTGCCCTGTGAATGGGCACATTCTTATCGAAACTTTACTTATTTAATTTCTTTTTAATCCTGTGTGTGTTTTCCAATTATTTAATTTTTTTGTTCTTAATTCTATCTATAACGATTTAAACAATAAAATAACTATCAAAAAAACATTATTTATGGAAAATTAATTAATTTTTAAAAAAGTACGAAAAGTATTCGAAAAGTGAGTATATTTTGAAAATTGTTGAGACTAATTTTTTTTAAATGAAAATTATATGTGCGGGCGTTTATATTATTCTAAAATTTGAACAATTTATCCTAATGACCTTTTTCGATAAAATGAACATTTTCAGAGTTATAGCATTTTCAAAATAAAAAAAAAAGAAACGAAAATGAACATTTTCAGCAAAACAACGCACGATACGATAAAAAGTTAAGACAAGAAAAATGTTGCTTTTTAAATGTCCTACACGGAAAAAATTTGTCCTGTAAAAAGTGTAGAACTCAGGGAATCTGGAAATCTTGGACGGGTGCCAAAGTGTAAAGATTAAAAGCATCCTTCTTTGTATATTATTGTGAATTTACTTTAAATTTAATTCTGTATATTCCCGTCGAAAGTTCAGTACGCATTTAGTTTTTGTGAGTTTTATTAGTGTTGGAAAACTGATTTTTCGGTAATCTGAACCATCACAAAATTAGGCCTTCTGAAATTTGAAATTTCAGTAAAATGAATTTTCTGAAAAATAAATCTTCGTAAAAACTATTTTCGAATAATTCAACATTCGTTTTAATGGTTTTCGGTCAATGACTTATTCGGGAAATTAGTTTTCCTTAAAATAGATTTCGGTAACCTGATATTCGCTATATTAATTTTCGATCACTTGAGCCATCGGAAAAATGACTGGGTGTCAAAATAGTCAAGGTTATTCACTTCCATTTACATCCCATTATCTAGATCAAGTTCAATTATTAAAAATAAAAATTAATGAGATTAAATCGTTACAAACTTAGTCCTACACATATTGTAAAAAATAAATAAAAATATAATTTCTCGTCTTTTCATTAAAAGAAAGGATAGGAAAACACTTAATTATTCGTGTAATTATAATTTAAAGTCTTTTTTAATACAATTGCTGATAATTATTTATTACTTATTTATTCATTTTATCAGTTTTGAATATTATATTTGATATTACCGGTTCTGCACGTTTTACTCCAGCCTCTATAGCCCTTTTATTATTTCCTGCGTGCCATGCTAAGAAATTTAATTTACTTTTTTTACCTTTGTTCAAAACTTCAATGCTAGACTTAGTAAGCTGCATTTTGGAAGTATATAACCTCGACTATTTTGACATTTTTTCCGAATTCAACTTTCAAATTTTCGATTGCAGCGCTTCCGAGGAACAGAGAAAGTCAAACGAAAAACTTATATACATACATAGAACTCCATAGATACAAAATATGTGTTGATACAACGTTATTTTAGCCGAGTCTTTAATTCTTAATTATTTGTGTGAATTTGGCAACATTCTTTCCTTCGCCTTTTTCAAATGGCCCAATCAGCATTGAGGAAAAGCGACAACGACACTTTCGAGATTTTCGTGAAGTGACACCCATTTTTAAAAAAAAGATTGTCTATTCTGGCTGGAATTAAAATTGTGTTGTAAAAATTGTGACCAAAAAGTCTTTTTAGAAGAAAGCGAAAAATATTCGCCCTCCACGTATTATTTTGTTAAGAATCAAATTAATTGTTTTACTTTAAGAATGTAAAATAATCCATTTCCTCAAGAATTATTTTTAAGCGAAAGAGCATGAAAAGAGCATTAGAGACATAAATATCAACAATAAAGAATAAAGAGGGAAAAAAAGGAAAGAGTCAACCAAAACCAACTTCTCACTTTTTGTGAATGTTACCTCAATTTTTCATAGAAGAAGTCTTTATACTTAATTTTTATAGTAATTAAATATTGAAAATTGTAATTAAATAAATAATAATATTTTTAATGATTACCAATTTTTTAGAAATTTATTTTGTTTGGATTGTTAAT
>JAAAKG020145990.1:0-32686 GCA_010014905.2 Druon quercuslanigerum
TGAACAAATTTTCACTGTTTGATTAAGATCCTCGACCACCCAGAACTAATAGAGTAGAGATACGCGAAAAGGAATAAAATTTTCAGGTTATTCCATTCCAGGATTGTCATCGGGCACGCTGAATTAGTATAATAGAAAGAGTTTAAAAATAAAAATTTCGTTATTTCGTTTCAAATTGTTTGTTGAATTTGTTTACAATTCATCTCTTTGCTACAAAATTCAACTATTTTCTTGAAAATTCATCATTTTTAGTTCAACGGGTCCAAATGACTAGGTGCCATCTCTGTAGAACGAAATAAAAAGGTGGTATCTCGGGTGGCAAAATATGCAAGCTTAAGAACCCATATAAATAGTATTGGGAACACCAACACCCTCTGAAGTAGGGAACCCTTTTCTTTGGTTCTGCCGAGATAGCAACTATGTAATTAGGACATGATGATGATAGATGGTTTTTGCGCTCCGCGCTCGATTATATATTTACCACGCTCGCAAAATAAAGTACAAATTGTATTTATCACGATAAATTTAATATTTTTTTATAATTTTCCATTACATTTTATTCTTAGCTCCGATGAAACATGCATCATTTCAATAAATTTATATCATGGAAATTCGTAATATCAAGGCTAAGGCATCAAAGGGTATAGCGTCATTCGTGTGGTTCGTATTTTCCGTTAAAATATTAATTTCCTCTGCACTTTATATTTTTTTCCTCTGTCTTTGAAAATTTTATCAACCCGGACATCACGCAAAACCCCGGATATTTGGTAAATTTTTTTCTTTTGTTCTGAAATGCGTGGAGAAAATATCTGTTTTGGGAGAGAGACGTACCTATGTAAAAAATATTTCAGGTCGAATAAACAAAAAGAAGAGGAATCAAAAATTAGGAATCAGAACCAGTAAACTCTACGATTTGTGAATTTAAAAAAAATTACGTAAAATTATAGATGTATTATATTTACCAATTAAATTCAGGATGAATGCAAAATATAAAGCCAGAGTACAGCCAATCCGCGTATTTTCTGATCAGAGGACAAACTGATCAATGTGACTTTTCAGCCTGGCTTTTTGAGATATTTACAACTGATGTCACCATGTAGGTAATATGTCACTCTCAACAAAAGCTGATTTTTGCATGTAAATGCATTAATTAATTAATTACTTGAATTAAAAAGATTTTTTATTTCTAAAATTCATTTTAACTCAAGCAAAAGCTTCGGTTAAAACCTAAAACTTAAACTTTTTATTCGAAATATCGACTTTTCAACAGAAGAAGTTAATTTTTAACCAAGAAAGATGACCTTTCACCATAAAAGACAAATTGTCTACCATAAGATGAATTTTTAATTAGTTAATGCCACATCTGAAGAAGAGTGTTCGACTTGAAATATTTTAAAACTTCGTAAGATTGAGCTTGCGGCGTTTAGTGGACATTCTGCGGCTTCTTCAGGGGCCAATTCTTCATACTTGCCACTGTACATGTTTATTTTTACCCGTTTTGTGCGCCAAGCACTTGTTTGATATATTCCACGCAAAATTATTTGTCGGCTTTGCATTTTTTTATCGATTATCGCACTGACGTCGCCATTCTGCGTTGATAATACAATTTGTTCTCTTGTTGGTATAGGCTTAAAACTACCATTTTTGGCTCTCAATTGAATTGGTTTATCGCGAGGAAAAATGTATCTTCGAAGTTCAAATATTCGATTCGGATTACAAATGGGAATTAGTCTAATAGGTTCAGGTTCTTCAAGCATAAATCCAAGTGCGCGAGGAAAAATTTGCCTCAGAGGAGCAGATGATGAAGACCCGGCCCTATGATGAGGTCTAGCAGCAGAAGAGCTGGGCCCGATACGAAGAGTAAGCTCAGTAGATGGAGGAGACCCAGCAGTATAATTACGTATGGCAGGAGGAGACCTGGACCTGGCACGAAGAGTGGATTCAGTAGCAACAGAAGGTGCAGATCGAAGATCACGAGGATTAGGGTCGTCAATAGGGAACTGCTCTGACTGCGAACTTAATTCTGCAACAAGATAATAAAGGAATAAATTTTTATAAGTACACAATCGTGCGTTGGTATTTCATGAGTTGCAAATGTGATTGTCAGTATGGAACCGTATTCTTTAATCACACCTTTTAATTCTTCTCGCTAAATGTCTTCGACCTTTCAATAATAACTAACTTTTAATGATAATATTTATTTAAATACTTTTAAAATCATTATAACAGTTCATAAATAAAGTAATTACAATTAGCTGAGAGAAGCTATTTAATCATTATTTAAACAATTTGTAAAAGAAAGTGCATTTCTTGACCATTTTCTTGGAAATAGACTTAATTTTTGTTGCGTAATCAATTTGAAATTTCTTGCAAAAGTCTCCTGGCAGTCATATTTTTGATAGTAAAATACTGCTAATTATGAAAGCAGGTATTTATTTTTCTTTCTTCGTTTTATTTTGCTTAAAGGAAGACGCTTACTTAAAGGTTAAATACACTTATCAAAACATTACAAAATTTTTTGAAAATTGTAAAAGAATCCAACAAATTTTAATGGAAATTTTTTTAATTTTGTAGAATTAAAAAAAAAATCAGGAAAAATTTACAATTTATTTAAGGATTAGAAGGCTCAAAAGATCTGAAACGATAGAAAAAAACAATAATTTTCATAACAGTCGTATGAAAAGTGTTAATGATTTTTTATTTTTGAAAAATTTACTTTAAGAGAAAATTTAAGAACATTTTCAAATACATCAAACGATTTCCTAAAGTTTCGAAAAACATTGTATAGGGTTTTAAAGCAAAATTTGTAAATTCGGTCTGTGTGGAAAGAGTAAAAAATTTAAATAATCGAGAAAATTTAACAAATATTTAATATATTTGAAGGGATCCAAAAAAAATTTTTAATAAAATGCTTGGGAAAAGTTAGAATATTATATAGAAATTTGTTTACACCTAGAATGATTCTTCAAAATTATGATGAAAAATGTGAATTTACAAATGAAAAAAGTCAATAATCAGTGTGTCTCATATTAAAATAAATTAAAATATTTGTTGACGGTAGGAGAGAGTGTGAAGTGACAGGTGGTGAGAAACTTTTGCGGATTTTGTGTTGAAGATGTGAGTAGAGTGTGAGGGTGGAAGGCTAAAAGGTGAGTAGAGTTGTGAGGGGTGAATTGGGGTGTTAAAAACTAATTTTCATTGTAGGTGTGAAGTAGTATTTAGCTAATTAGGGAAGGAATGGTTAGATTGGCAAGGGAGCGTGGTAGTTTTGTGGTCAGGATTTTTGGTCTTCACTGTGGGCAATGGTGGTTCTAGTAGTGCGGGGGGATTTTTTGGGAGAGTAAAGGGTGTCTGTAGGGGCTTTGAGGGAGGAAATAGTTCTAAAAGCAAAAGCAAAATGTGGGGCGGTGAGCGAGAACGGCCTTGACAGACATTTGTTAGCTGCAGTGGGTACTTCTTTACATGGATAGGTCACAGTTACCGACGGAAGAGTGAAATGTGGGCAGCGAGAGTAATGGCAGTGCATGTAGTGAACTTGAGGGGGACGAAATTTTCAGCAGGCCACGACGGCCACCTAGGCGTGGTCTGGTGTCGAGTGGCGCATCAGGGAGAGGGAAAGATCAAAACAAAGAAAACGATAAAGCAGGGGAGAGAGCGTCTAGCGTGAGTGAAGGGGAGGATCTCATGCAGAGAAAAAGAGACTGCAAAGACACTCCGGAGAAAAACGCGCTAGAGAGTCCCTTTAAATAGAGCGTACGGACACGTAGGTCACCTCCCATAAAAATGGAGTGGCAGACAGAGAAGGAAGTCTTTAGGGGTGTTGATAGGCGAGGTCAGAGGGTTGAGGGAGTGCGTAAGGGGGGCGATGGAGCAGAAAGAAGGTATGAAAGAGGACCTGAGGGTAAGAGATGCAAGATGGGAAAAGGAGGTAAAAAAGCTGAGGGATCAAGTAGAAGGAATGCAGGGAGAAGTGGCGTCGGTAGAGCAGGAAAAAAATGATAAAATGAAGCAGATGGAAAAAGAGATTAGGTAGTATAAGGAAAGGGCGTAGGGATGAAAAGGAGGAGAGAGCAGATAGGGAAAAAATAAGGACAATAAAGTTAAGGGCGGAGAAAAGAGAAAAGGCAGATTGGAGTAATAATGTTGTAATGAGTGGATTAGATTAAAAGAGTGAGGAAGAAAAGGAGGGGGTGAGAGCTCTGCTAAAGAGCATAGGGTGGGTTAAAGAAATGAAAGGGAAACTTAGGATAGAGGGAAAAAAGGAGAAGGAAGTGGCGGTTGTGAAATTGAAGTGCTAGGAAGAAAAACTGGGGGTAATGCGTAACGAAAGCAGGTTAAAGGACAGTGAGGTTTTCATCAATCAAGACTTAACGAGGAAGGTAATTCGTTTCGTTGTAAGTAGGGGGTAGGAGTAAATCATGGCGGAGGCGTGTTAAAGGTGCTGTACTGGAACGTAGCAGGGGTGAAGAAGAAATATAAGGATATCTGTAGGTATATCCAGGAATTTAATGTGGTGGGATTGATAGAGACGTGGGTAGAGAGAAAGGAATGGGAGAGTGTAGAGCCGAAGCTGCCAAGGGGGTATAGTTGGAGGCTACAGGAAGCGGTCAGAGTAAAGAGGAAAGGAACGGTGAGTGGGAGAATTATAACCGTGGTTAGGGATGGATTAGAGGAAGAAGTCCATGGACAGGAAGAGGGACAGGTGTGCAAGTAAGGACAGTAAAGATAAGAGGGGTAACATACAAGTTTGTGACTGTGTACTATAAGGATGGGATGGAAAGGGTTAAAGAAAGGGTGAAGGACTTACTATGAAAGAGGGATAATGGTATGATGGTGCGTGGGGGGTGGGGGGGGCAACTTAAATGCGAAAATTGGAGGCAAGAGGCCTGCACCGGGAAGAGGAGAGCTTCGAAAGGAAATCGACGGATAAGTTAATAAATAAAGAGGGGGAGATTCTAAGCGACTAGATGAAAGACAAAGAATGGACTAGTATGGTAATAGGGGACGAAGAGAGAGACTACACATCTGTGAGTAAGATGTTGGTATCAGTGATAGATTATGTGATAATGAATATGCAAGAGTGGGAGATGACAGAGAAATTCGCAGTAGAGTATCAGAAGCGGTTAGGAAACGTAAGTTTTAGGGAAGAGTCGGTGTGAAGCAAGTACAGGAAGTGTAAGAAAGGAAATGCAAAAAGGGAATAGTACGTAGACATAAGGAAGGAGTTTAGGATAATGTGTAAGAAGAAAGAGCAGGACAAGAAAAAAGTGCTGTAAGAGGAGTTGAGAAATGTTAAGACAAAAGGGAACGTGTAGAAGATAATTATTAGGTTAAGAAAACGTAGGTTGGTGATAAGTGAGAAGATAGGAAGTGACGAATGGAGGGAATTTTTGTAAAGCTGAATGTCGAGGAGATAGAAAGGCAGATAAGGAAGTTCAAAAGCTCAAAGGAAGCAGGGCTGAAGGTGGTAGTGAGAAAAGAATGGCGTGGGGAGGGATTTCCAAGAAGGTGGCGGGAGGGGGTGGCCGTACCTGTGTATAAAAAAGGAGATAGTTAGAGGCAGGAAAATTATAGTGGAATTACGCAAATGAATACTGTTTACAAAATATACGCGATGGTGCTGTCAGATAGGCTGCGGAAGGATGTTAAGGGGATAGGCATATTTCTGGAGACGCGGAGACGCAGGCCAGCTTCAGGGAGGAAAGAAGTACCATTGACAATATTCACGTTTTGCAGCACGTGGTGGATAGAGAACTAGTCAAAAAGGGTGCCAAAGTGTACTCGTTTCTTGTAGATCTAAAAGGCGTGTTTGCTTCGGTGGATAGTGGAACATTGTGGGAGGCAATGGAAGAGAGGGGAGTGGATAGAAGCCTGATCGAGAGGGCGAGGAAGCTATATGAGGAGACGAAAGCCAGGGTAAGAGGAGGGGAGGAAATCTCTGAAGGTTTCTAGATCTATAGGGCGTTGAGGCAGGGGTGCTCGCTTAGCCCAACGCTGTTTGCAATTTTCATCGCAGATATAGAAAGTCAGCTAGCGGCCGGAGTAATAGAAGGAGTTAGGATAGGAGGGGTAGAGATATAGTCACTTGCATAAGCAGATGACATAGTGATGCTCGTAAAGAGCGAAGAGGCTTTAAAGAAGATGATGGAAAGGTTGAGAAAATATTTGGACAAAAATAGTTTAGAGTCAAATGCGGACAAGTTGAAGGTTATGCTGTTCAGAATGAGAGCAGGAAGAGATAAGACAGGGGAGTGGAAGTGGAATGGAAGGGCGGTACAGGAGGTAAAAGCGTACCTAGGCTTTCAGTTTCGGAGGACTGGGGAAGTGGATCGCCATATAAAAGAGTGAGTAAGAAGGGCAAATGTAGTGATAAGGCAAGTGTGGGGGCTGGGAAAGAGGTTGTTTGCAGATGATTTCGTAAGGAGAAAAAAATTCTTAAATTTGCTAGTGATGAATGTCTTATTTTACAGAGTGGAGATGTGGCGGTGGAAGATAAGTAAGAAGGTAAATAGGATACAGGAGTGGTATATAAAGTGGACACTGGGGTTAGCTAGGAATACATTGAACTATATTGACAGGAGGGAGACAGGAAGAACGAGTTACGGGATTATAACGGGGAGCCGATCATGTAAATATGAGAAGTAATTTTGGGAAAAGGGGGGAAGTAAGCTGTTTGGGGAGTGTTGTTGGGAAAAGGAGAACAAGCGTATGGGTAAGAGGATGAAGGTGGAAAGGAAGAGTTATTAGACGGAATGGCTTGCAGATGATGAAGTAAAAAGAATGCATAAGGAAGGAAGAAAGGTGTATGAGTTGGTTTAAAGGAATAGCATGGAGAGATAGAAGGAAGCAGGAGAGGGTAGAATAAGAGAGTCAAGGTTGAATTAGAACTATGTGTGGATTATGTCAAAGGAATGAGCTCAATATTTGTGTGAGAAAGGAGAGAAAGGAAGTCAGGAACTTATAGGGAGAATAAGATGCGGGTGCAAGGAAAGTGGAACACTGGTTAGAGGAGTGTAAAGAGGTGGAAAGGAGTGGGATGAGCATGGAGTTATAGGTGCATGAATGGGATGAAAAAAGCGCAGTGGCATGGGTGAAGGGGGCGTTGGGTAAGATAGAGAAGAAGAGGAGGAAGGAGGAAGAGGAATGGAGAAGGATTGTGTATAGGAGAGGAACTCGATTCGAGAAGATTGTGCATATTGTAAATAGTAGATAAGGATTAAAGATCAACTGCGGAGGCAGAGGCTGGCAAGGCGAGGCAAAACGAGAAAATAGTGTCATGCTTGCGAGGCGAGAAAGTAACGACATGCCTGCGAGGCGATGTGAAGCGAGGAAGGTAAGGTCAGCTTAGATATAATGTTTGGAGCGATGTTAGTTTTAAAGAGTTAGTTGTAAGAAAATTCTGTCAAAAAAATGGAAGTGTAAGAAAGTCAATTTTTTAAGGCAGCAGGCTAAAAAATAAACGTTTATCTATTAAACTATTAATATTTTTCATTTTTTAAGTTAATGTATATAAAGTAAAGTTTTTACTTAAAATTCTACAGCGGTTTTTCATACCGTGTTTGGCTCTAGGATCATATGGGTAAAATAATGAGATATTTCTTCATAAAATAAATTTTGTTAAATTTAATTAAGAATTGTTTAAAATTACAATTATTTTATATTCAAAATAAAATTTTAAAAGCTTAATTTTGTTATGTTAAAAAAGATAAAGATATATTTGGTCAATTTTCGGAAATGTTTGTAAGTTTTTTAACCCATTAAGGACCGAACGCTAAATTGTAAATATTATAAAATTGTCTGATTTATTTTGATATTTTTTAATAAAACAATTATTTGATTATGAATGTTTACCAAAGTCGGTATACAGGGTTTTTTGGGTCACTGATTACGAAACCGTTGTTAGTTTTTACTAATTCAAGATGATGTAATATGGCTTAATTGCAAAATCTCGCTTAAAAATCTTTAACACTCCTTTTAAAATTTTCAGGAAATAATTTTTTTTTTATTTTGATTTTTTTTAATTTTCTCTCAGAATTATTTCTATTCTATTTTTGGTTAAGAAATTATCTCTTTGAATTTAAGGACCAACTATTTGAAAATGTAACCATTTTTTTGAAAATTTGTTGTTTCTTTTTTCCTTGAAATTAACCTTGAAAACATTTTAAAGAATTTTCCGAAACGTTGTAAATTACAAAAAATGTAATTATTCTTTCTAAATTGTCTTCCTTTTTCTAGTATTATAATAAGTGTTCTACTTAAACATTTCACTTTCTAAATATGAATTATTCACAAATCATAAGTATATCCTTTGGTCTATTATCATCTGAATAAATTCAGAAATGAATAGAATTATTAATAATTATTATTATGTTAGACAACTAAATACTGATCCTTTTTTTATTTTGGCTTGTGTTACTTGCTGCAAAATTCAATTTTTCACCTTACTTCGCATGCTTTATCAGATGTTTCTTGTACCTAAAACCAATATAATAATAATGATAAAAATAATTATAAGTTTTAAGAAAAAAAAAGAATCAAATTCCAATTCTACATTAAAAAAATTAAAAAATAAAACCATAAAAAGCGAGAAAAGAAAAATCAAAACTATTTTAGTTTTTTAATTTTAGGTATAAATCCTATACAACTAGCAGAAATTTTTACAAAATGCTAAGATCTGTCAGATTAGCTTAGTTGCAGACTATGAATCAGTATACAGCAGTTAGAAAATGTTACAACGCTCTACAGAAGAACCATAGTTAATACTATCTGTTTTCGGAAATCTGTCTTGAGTCCATTTTTTCGGGACAGTCGAAATAATAAAAAATCAGGTTAACGAAAGTAATAAACGCAAGAAAATTCACAATGGAACTCCTATTCGGAACGCATCCCAAACATACACACAAAAAGTAAAGCTGAGCATATTGACTTCAAATAATCGTCAAGGAACCCATTCCTACAATCATCGTTTGGCAAAAACCAACTTTAAAGTTAATAATTTTATAAATCTTAAAGGCTACACCAAACTAATTAAAAACAGAATTTGTATCATTTATCCAAATAATAGTTATGATTCTGAGAAAACTCAATTCGTGAGCTTGATTTGGCAGTTACTTAATACCACATCTTCTAAATAATGGATAACCTACTAATTATAGTATTGCTCACGGTTCCTTGCGTGCAATTGCCCTTACTGTATTAAGCCTTCAAATTGTTCATGAGCTCATACGAATTGGATGACACTGACCACTATCCTCTGTCAACATTTTTATACCAGACGCAGTACCAAAAGCAATACACCTTCCTAAATGGAATTTAAAGAAAGCAAATTTATCATCCCTAAATAAGGAAGCCTCAACAAATGTCTTTGGGAAAAAACTGAAGCAGTGCTTCCAATTTTGGCAACCGGATTAGTTACACTTAGCGCGCGAAGTTTTATATATATAAATATTTCAATTGAATATTTACAATACATGATGATTGGGAAATGCATTAACAGTAACTTCTTATTTCTGAAATAGAATTTTGGAGTGACAGATGAAAAAGTATCATATAAAAAAAAATGTTATTAAGTCTAAATCTATAACGTTTTCTTAATTAAAATTTAATTGTTTTTTATCTGTCATTGCAAAACCACCCCGAAATTGGGAGCATTTAACTCAAAATACATTTAGTTGCATTTTTATCCAAATCTTACGCAACCGATATAGTGGACCAAAATGTTGCATCAGTAAATTCAAAATGTCTAATTTTGACCTCGAAGTCACATACAGCTACCCAAATAACCCCGTAATACTAATCTTGATTCAAATCCGTCAACTCGTTGCATTTTTAAAAAACTTTGGTCTCCATATTGAATCAAGCATTTCAAAAAATAGAATTTTTACCTTAAATTATTATTCAGTAAATTAAATCAGCTGTGGTACTAGTTTTCAATGACTTTTTGGTCAATTGAATGTTAGGTCCACTTAGCGATTTTCGATCTACACAGTGAAGGGTTTAAAATTTATGATCGCAAAAATTCTGACTAAAATAAAAATTAGAATAATAACGTGGAATTAAAGATATCTTATATTATTATAATCACCAATTGCATTCAGGATAATAGCCAAAGATAAAGCCGGAGCACAAATAATTTGCATCTTTTTGGATTAGAAGACGAATTGATCAATATATCAATAAAAAATCTAATTAACAATAAAACCGATGAATATTTTAAAACGGAATATATAATGTACCCTCTAGTCGTTTTATCTTAAATTTAAATCTTTAGGTTTGCTTTTATAAATATATTTACATTTGATAAGACTCAGTTTTTTCGAGAAAAAAATAGTTCAAACAAAGTAAAACTGATGTCACCATTTACGTAATCTTTTACTTTTTAGAAAGAGCTCATTTTTACATAGCACTTTTATATTCTTTAACCAAAAAGGACGACTTCGAAAAAGGAGTTCAATTTTTAATTTATAAAGAGGCTTTTTTAATGAAAGCTGCGTGTCTTCTAAAAAAGGGATTGAAATTCGACCCGAAACCGTTAAATGTGTTCGCCAATAAGAGGAATTTTTTAGAAGATTAAAAGTTGAGTTTAACAGAACAAAACTTTCTGTTAACAAAATAGTTGAATTCTCGACAAAATATAAACATAAAGGTCGAATTCTCAAGAACAATTTGAATTTTCAACCAAAAAGATGAATTATAATTATAAATCATAATCTATAAATTTGAGTGGCACTATTCTTTGATATGATACATATCCGTGAAAACGCTATGCAAACAGAAAATTATATAGTTATCTAAAATTATTTGACAGCTGTCTGCCCATCCGTCCGTGAACGCGATAACTCTAAAAAATGGAGTAAATCCTGCTCGCGCAGACTTTTTCAAGTCATAAGAGAAAGAAGGGGTTTTCTAACCACCTATTTTGGACATAAATTGATTAGGCAATTTCCCCTACCGTGTTGGAGGTTTAGGAAAGTAATGCATTATAAGAGCGAAACTTTAAAGCGCAGACTCGCAGCCTCTCACTTAAACACGTTAGGTCCGCATGATTTTACTGACAGAAAACTTGTGCTCAAAGTATAATTACTTTCGGAAACCTTAGCCTAACCTTTTGATGTATATGGCGCTGACTGAATATATATTTTTGAACGGCTGAAATCATGAGCCAATTTATTTTTTAACTCACAATCGGGTATTGACTTTTTTATTAGACTATCATTAATCGATAGAACGTACGAAATAATTAGACACGTAACTCGGACTTTTTGGTCCATTGTAAGAAATATAAGCTTTTTTGAATCGCATCAGCCTCAGGTGCAGAAGCTGTAACGGCCCCCCGCGTATGCACTTTCATCAAGCTGTGCTGGTCCAGTGGGAACGAGCCCGGCTGGCGACCACGCTGCAGCAGTGGAAGAAATAAAAATCAGTCAAAGATTAGGCAGTTTTTTAAAAAATAAAAAAAAAATGTGAATACAATTTTCTATAAAATATTGCAATATTCTTTTTGCAGATAACATCTGCAAACGCACAAATTTTATAGGTAAATCAATTTATGATCGTACGTACATTTGTAAATTTACACAGTATGAAATTATAACTGGATTATAAATTTAAATAATCAAGTTACCCAGCAATACATTTCAAAACTATTAAATTTTCAATAATAAGTAATTTTATTATATTTTCTTCGCAATCAAATAAATATGTTTTAAACGAATAGAACATATCTTTCATATTAGAAAAGAATTTTTAACTAAAATGATAAATAGTAAAAATAATAATTTTAAGTGAACTATTATAGCCCACAGGATGGGTTTGAACCTAAAAGATAAGTTGTCTAAAAATAGAGTTAGTAAACAAACTCGTTAATATTTATTATCATCCAGTATGCTAAAGTCAATATTTTGAACATTGCTGTACAAGCCCACGTTTAAACGCCTTTTTCTCGAAACACGATTTCTTTAAACTGCTGCCATAATATCTCAAAAACTGTATAACTAATTCTGCTTAAAAGTTTATATAATATTTAATAGATTTATAGTTACAATTTGCAATAAATTATTTAAGATAACTTCGTTAGTTTCTTTCTCCAGCTAAATAAACCCCCAAAAAAGTGCGAAAAATTAAAATTTTTTTCTAAAGCTAAAAAAATATATTTATGTACGTAATTCTGACTTTATTTAAGTTCCATATACAGTTTGAAGTCTTGAAATTGAAATAATTTTTGGTTTTTTATTTTAGGATAAGCAGAACAGCCGGAATCCTGGCAGCAATGGAGCACCTATTTTTGGATATGTGTTTCTGTTTGGCGACGTTTCTTCTATTATATACAATACATTAGCTTTGAAAGATTTCCAAAGTTTATTTAAATGTCAATAAAAATTATATACAGCTTACAAATTATTTTATTTTAATGGTTTGTCAGGAAAAAATTTCCAAAGAAGCATTTAAAAAACAGCAATCACACTAGACGACACCCTTAACTTATGACGGAAATTGTTGCATCCTCAACTTAATTAGATCACTTTGTACCCAAGAAGTTTCATTTTAAAATAGAAGGAAGCTGTGTACTTTTTTTAAATTGTGTGAAATGACAGGAAAACTATAAGATGTCTGCCACCGCGAAAGGCAGTGTCTACAACGAGCGGCTAACAGTTTGGAAGGTTCCCATCTTCCACTCGAATGTAATCGTACAATCAAATTACAGATGCTCCCCCAACAAGCCAACAAAAAAATATGCCTCCCGCGTATACGATATCATGTACAACAGCCACGTCAGACGTTGTTCACGAAAAAGACGAAGAAATTCTAATGGACGGAGCAGACGGGCTTGAGCTTGAGAATCACCTCAAAGCCATTGGGAAAATTTAAGCAAATTTAATATTTGTTTTTCATCGAGGATTTCGAATGGCACAATTTTGTTTGTTTTTATCCAGCAACCAAATTCGCACCCTCTATCAATATAATTGAAGCTTGAACCAGTTGATTGTATTCAATTGTAAATGGAAATGTTTATTAAAGTTTAAGAAGTAAAGATAAATGAAGTTAAGTTATGCGTAGAAAAGGAATAACGATTCTTTAACCTAATAACCAAAGGAGATAAATTCTAAACCGCAAATGTGAGAGTGAACTTTTCAACCTGATTTTTATTTTATTTTAAAAGATGGTATGGCTTTTGACCAGATTAAATTTTATAATAAAAGATGTGGTTCTTGTTTTTCCGCAGTTATGGTCCAGAATATTTATTTCTAAAATTCATACGTTTCGCCCTCGACGTAGGGCCTTATTAGTTATTTTACAAAATTTGAATAATCATTTGACGAAAAAAGGAAGACTCCTAATATTAATTTTTCATTAGCCACAGTTAACTAGTAAAGAAATTAAAGAATGTTCAAATAATTTTAATAATAAATGGGACTTTGCACGGAGGTAGAATAAGATTTCATAATTCTCATAATATCCATTTATTCAAAAGTTGCTCTCTAAACCTACGTACATGTCATTTCTAAGCTCGCATGGGCTTCTAATTGAAATATAAAGTTATCTCAGTTTCGATTAATCTATTTTTATCTGTGCGAAATTTACTGCGATTTACTTAATCGTAAAATAACGTACATGAAGGTTCATTCACCTTTAAAGACTTCTTCTCATGGAACTAAGATTTTCTCTATTCCCTAAATTTATGGAATTTATTATAATTTTGGCAACTAGCCTCTTTAAGTTAATCCTTACAGGGTTTAACAAATAATTATTGAAATGTTTAGGGCTCTCGATGACCCCCGGCGCTACCGCACATGAACAATAGGGGCCTGGGTGGCTTACGCTTACTCACCGTAGGTGCTAGCCCACCTGTGTCGCAAGGGACAGGATTCAGGAAGAAGGCAAAAATGAAATACAAAAGTTTATCTGGATATTTTCAGTTTTTCGGAGAAGCTCTCTCTATTATAAATTTTTACTGACGAAAAATATTCTCTTGTTCACTTTGAAATTTGGTCCCTTTCTTAGCCAGTAACCAAGGTTTTTAAAGTGAGATTCTATTTTCTAATCCTAATTTCTTCAACCGAGGTAGACTGGTATACTGTGCCCAGCTCTTAAATTAGATAGTAGAAAAATGTGTCTGTTTGATAATTTTTTTTTATAGTGGTAATCTGGGCTAAAAAATTCTTAGGAAATTCTCAATATATAATAAATGGTCCTAAAAAGGACAATTGTTCTTGTGCTGCATCTCGTTGCAGATGAGCAACGATCACTATTTTCGATTTTTCTAATTTTTCGGTAACGGGCTTAAAATTTTTCAAAATCAATGCGTGACCTCGATTAAAGCGGCTATTCCGTATATTTAAAGTTGGTTTCGAGTTATTCCATACTAAATGGAAATTGAGAAAATTCAAATTTAAAGTTTCCAACCGAAATGTCGACTTCTCAACAGAAGAAGTTAATTTTTATCTAAGCAAGATGACTACCATAGAATGAATTTTCAATTAGTGAAGGTATGCAACAAAGACGAGTTTTTTAAGCAAAATAGCTGAAGCCTTAGCAAAAAAGTGGGGCAATCGCGCGCGTTTCTTCACTTATTAACGAGGTGAAGAAGTGTGGTCCACAAGAAATAATCTAAAACTTTGTAATATTGAGCTTTCGGCGTTAAGTGGACATTCTGCGGCTTCTTCAGGGGTCAATTCTTTAACCTCGCCACTATCCATATTTATTTTGGCCCGTTTCGTTCGCCAAAGACCTGTTTTATATATTCCACGCAAAATGATTTTTCCTTTTCGTGTTTATTATTGATTATCGCCCAGACGTCGCCATTCGGCGTTGATAATTCAATTTGTTTTAAAGTTGGCAGAGGCTTAAAAGCATTAACATTGACTCTCAATTGAATTGGTTTCTCAGGAGGAAACACGAATTTTCGAAGCTCGAATATTCGGTTCGGATTACGAATGGGAATAAGTCTAATAAATTCAGGGTTTTCAAGCATAAATGCAATTGTGCGAGGAAAAATTTGCCTCAGAGTTGGAGTCCTGGACCTAGCACAAAGAGGTTGCTCGGCAGATGATGATGTCCCGGTAATATAATGAGGTCTGGCAGCAGGAGAGCTGGACGCGATACGAAGAGTAAGCTCAGTAGATGGAAGACGCCTGGCAGTAGAATTAGGTATGGCAGGAGGAGACCTGAACCTGGCACGAAGAGTGGCTTCGATAGTAGGATCGTCAATAGGGAACTGCTTGGACTGTGAACTAAATTCTACAACAAGAAATTACAGGATTAAATTTTTGTAAATAAGCAATCGTTCGTTGTATTTTAAGAGTTGCAAATGCTATTATAAGTATGGAACCGGATTCTATAACCACAACTTTTAATATTTTCTCGCTGAACGTGTTTGGCCTTTCACAAATAATGAACTTTCTTGACTCACTTTTTAATGATATTATTTCTTTGACGACTTTTAAAATAATTATAACAGTTCATAAATAAAGTAATAAACAAAGTGATTTTTGCTAGATTCGCAGTGATAACCTATTCTTGGAAAAATTGTTCGCCCCTTCATAAGGCTACGCGTATTAACGCCCTCAATATGAAACTTGATCGAGCCAAGAAGATCCGGTCACCTAAAAAAAGGGAAGAATCTCAGCCAATTACGTGCATAAAAGAGGACACGGAAGTATTATCAGCGGGGTCCATGTGAAGGTTGATTCTTCTAGTGCCTATGTGTTATTATTATGAATATAGTGTTTCATGATATTTAGAAGTTATTAACGCTGTATAACTATTAGTTAATACAAGCTATTTATTTATTATTTAAACAATTGGAAAAAAGAACTGAATATCCTGACCATTTTTTTAAAAATAATCTGAATTTTTTTTGCGTAATTCATTTGAAATGTCTTGAAAAAGTCTTCTTGCAGTCATATTTTTGATAGTAAAATACGGTTAATGATATAAACAGGTTTTATTTTTCTTTCTTCGTTTTATTTTGCGTAAATCAAGACGCTTAGTTCAAGGTTAAATAGAGTCACCCATAAACTAGATTTTCAATTTCAAGCTATTTCTAACACTCTCCCTTTTAACAACCGTAGTTACCCCCCCCCCTCCCCCACCTTCCTACTAAAAAGTAACGTAGCTAAAAATTCTAACGAATCTAAGAAAAGAATGTTATTTTTCGAGAAAGTAGGACATTTCAAAACCTTATAAAATATTTCCAAAATTGTCAAAGAATCCGCAAAATTTTAAAGGCAATTTTTTTAATTTTTGAGAAATAAAAACAAACAGTAAAAATTTAAAGTTTGTTTAAAGATTAGAAGGCTCATAAGGTCTGACAAGATGAGAGAAAGAATTATTTTCATGACCTTCGCATGAAAAGTATTAATGATTTTTAATTTCTTAAAATTTTCTTTAAAAGAAAATTAAAAAATATTTTTAAACACAATAAACGCTTTCCTAAAATTTCGAAAAACATTATATAAGGTTTCAAAGCAAAATGTGGTAATACGATCAGTTTAAAAAGTTTAAAAAATATAAATTGTCGAGTAAATTTAACAAATATTTTTTATATATTAAACATTTTTTTACGTCTTGAATGATTCTTCAAAATTATGATAAAAATTCGAGGCAGCTGACAATATTTTGAACATTTTAATAAATTAATTTACAACCAAAAATGCATTTTCAACCAAAGAAATAAATTCTTAATTAAAATAGACAAATTTTCAAACAAGAAGTATAATGAAGTGAAATGAACCTTCAACTGAAAAATTGAAATTTTAAAAAGTTTTTTCTATAATTTAATAAGCATAGTTTTTTTATAGTATTTTACTAACTAATGAGTATATTTATAAAATTTCGCTTATGCAATCTATTCCCTGAGGCCAAGCATGGCACAAAAATATCGCAAAATTGTTTAAATTACCAACTATTCACAAGTTTTTTTTGCAATAATCAGTGAATCTCATATTAAAATAAAATTTCGGAATTATTATTATAGTATTATTATTTTTAATTTTTTAAATTTATGTATACAGAGTACAGTTTATATTTAAAAATCTCCGATGGGTTTTCGTACCATGTTTTGACTCTAGGGTCAAATGTGTGAAATCATGAGATATTTCTTCATTAAATGAATTTTCTTAAATTTATTTTACAGTTATTTGCAATTACATATATTTTCTTATTATTTAGCCGATAATCTTTAGCTTATTTTGGTATTTTTTTATGGAACGATTTTTTGATTATGGATTTTTATCAAAATCGGCATACAGGGTTTTTTGGGACGCGAATTACAAATCTGTTACCATATTTCATAAATTCATGATGTCGGATCCAAAATGGCGGACAAAAATATAGAAAAATGTTCAATTTTCTTAAAAGTTGGTACAGAGGGGTCCTTTGGGACGCTGATTATGAATTTGTTGTCAGCTTTTACTAAAAAACCCCCAAAAACCCTATATACCGATTTTGGTAAACATACATGATCCAACAATTCTTTTATTAAAACACATCAAAGTAAGTAAAAAATTGTCGGTTTCCAACGAATCCAACGACGGCTTCAAAATGAAAATTTACGATGAAAAATTTGTGTTATTCGAAATTTCGAGTTTTATGTTAAATAAACAAATATAACTCAGACAATTTTACATCGAATATGACTTTTCCTAATTTTTTTACCGTCAGATTCACATTTAAAGTCGCTTTTAAACGAGGCACAAAATTATTTTAGGAAATTATTATATAATATTTCCAGCGAACTACAAATTTTCCTTGAATTTTGAAAAATTATTCCTGATTTTCTTTTAAATTTGGAAAATTAAAAATATTGCCTTAAAATACAATACAAATTTTAAGCCAAATCACACATTATATGGAAAAAAGGCAACAAAAATAAAACGTTGCTTCTTGAAAGCCCTATAAGATGGTTATAATACCTTTTCGAAATTTCTTGAAAAATCTCAAACTTAAGTTTTTATCACACAAAGAAGAAGGAAAAGATAAAAAGAGAGATAGAATTCGTTAAAGAAATACTATATTAAAGAAAAATTTATTGTTAAGTGCGATACATTATTTTTCAAATAAGAAAAAATTGAATTATATGTAAAGTCAAAAAAGTCACGATATGAACATTATAGGAGAAAAAAATTTAACGCACATAAATACTGTCCCGAGGCGCAATCACACGTGCCAGCGGAGCAAGCCGCACTCGTAGCGCGCGACGAGAGTCTTACGTCTTCCTAAGTCCTTAAGTCTTCCCTACGGCATTTTATAAGTCTTTAAATTTAATGTGTAGGATTCTATTGGAAAAGTTTAAAATCAAAAGCCTAATAATTATGCATTGTAAAGTGAATGATATCATAGTTGAAAAAGGTAACAAGTGAACCTAACATCTTACAAAAGTACAATTTCCGCAAGAAACAAAATTTCCAAAAATTTCTCGTTTTCCCGCTTCAATGGCCACCCTGAAAATCTAATTCGAAATTTTAAAATTGCTGTTGTGAATTATTGGACCCGCAATAATATTGACAAACCGTTACATAGCACCTAGGCCCCCGCGCACACCAGTCCACCGATGTTGCTCCCTTCCACTCACCATCGTCCAGTGCGCCGACGCGCCGCGCAGACACCAGCTATTAACCCAGCTCCGCGACGCAGAAACAGCAGTTCGTCGGGTGCGGTAAACCGAGTAACATTGGGGATCTCTCACCTGGTACAACTCCTCTGGCCGTCCTACACTCCCAGTAGACGGTCAGACAACGCTTCTCAGCTCCTAGTACCACTCCTGCTCCCGCTCGTCGTAGCCGACTTGGTCGGTGGTAGACGGCTTCCCCCTTAGCTCTTCGAGTGTAGGGTACGTCGGCGTCAGGTGCTCCTGACCGACCTACCCGTGGCTCCGCTCCTTCTCAACCCCTAAGCGAACTCCAGCCTCAGACTGCAGTCGGGGCCACGTCTCCCCCCTCCACATGTACCTAACCTGAACTGATTGTGGAGGGGGGGTGTCCTGGTTCCCAGGCTCCTCGCGCGCAGGAGCGATGGCCTGTATACACAGCTAACCCGACGCCCCCATTTCATTATGTTTCAAGAGTACGCCCCCAGGACAGCCCTAAGACCTCTGCTCCGGGGAGCTACGTCCGGCACATTACGCGCTCCGATCCGTCGCCGATACCCGATGCGTAGCTTAACACCTTATAACCACTCTCTGACACTCACACCGACAACACACACTTTCTTGTACATTCGAACCACACCACAAACACCACTTAAGAATAGCAACGACACACACACACACATACACGATGACACTACACACCAACACACACGCAATCACACGACACAACCACACTTAGAACCTAATTAGAAATGTATCCTTATAGGGAAATATATTGTTTATCTTTTTATATTCTAAACCGTTCGTTCCTTTCCTTGTAAAACCTGCCCCAACTCCTGAACCCTGGCCAGACTGAAGCTTTCGGTGGGACTATACGCAGGCGAAGCGAAACGGACCGTTACATATATTCCACGGAGAATTGTTTGTTGGATTGACAAGTATTTGTCTAGTAATGCATAGACGTCACCATAATCGGTTAGGATCACTCTGATAAACAAGTCTAATAAACCTAAGTTCTTAAAACATTATTCCAAGAACGTTAGGAAAAGTCATCTTCACTCATCAAGAGCTGGACCTGGCATGAAGACGTGTCTCGGCAGGTGGAGATGACCCGGCAGTAGAATGAGGTCTGGCAGCTCGGATTTTGGGAGCAGCTCATTAGGGAAAGACTTGGACTGCGAACTTAAGTCTGCAACAAGAAATAGAGGATTAACATTTTTAAATGCATAATCGTATGTTGGTATGTCAGGAGTTATAATTGTTGTTGAAAGTTTCTTGTCTCGCTTAACTTCTTCGGCCCCAAGCATATTTTGAATTTTAATTTGAAGAGAATACTCAGACGCTGAACGTTTTAGAGGTTCGGGAATCATCATTTCTAAACATACGACCTTGAAAGGGGCTCCCACTCCTGCGACGCATAGATTAAATTAAAAGAAATTGTGTATAAAACGGATAAATCAAACTAAAAGCACGATTTTTTCGATTAAAGAGTCTATTTTCTACTAAAAAGTCAAATTCTCATAAAAATAGTTTGATTTTCCATTAAAGAGTTTCTTTCAATTTAAACATATAATTTTTTAGGAAAAAGTCGATTTTGTACCGAATAGCTTAAGTTTCTACAAAATAGTTCAATCTTTACCCAAAACTGAATTATAATGATGAATCATAAAAATAATGAATTTTCAACAAAAACTTCAATCGGAATGACGATTTTTAATCTAGAAGATTTTTTTAGACCGTCAAACCATTTCCCTTTCTGGATAGATATAAATAATAGAATCCAAGGTCTTTTGTTCCAGAAACCCTCCCCCCATAACGAAGTGTAACCAAAAATATCTGCCCCCACCCTCACTGTACGTAATTGTTAGTTTCCAGAAATAATAAGATATGGAACTGGAGACTAACGGAAATTTTTGTATTTACTAGCATTTGATTCTTGTAATATTTATTACCTGAATTGTTGAATCTTTAAGCCAAGACGAATCTTATGTACCAAAATTGAATTTTCAAGAAGACAATATGCATTTTCAGCGGTCAAACTATAATTTTCAACAAAATAGTTCATCTTTGAACCAAAGAGATGATTTTTTTACTAAAAATATCAATCTTTGCGAAAAAATGTTTTCTTAACAAAGTGGTTTAAGGGTGTTTTTAGTTTTTCTTTGGATATGTATGGCACTCACTCAATATTTATTTTTGAACGGCTAGAATCGATAGCAAGTTTAATTCTTCACTCACAATTTTTAGCTAATACAAGAATTTTTGATAAATTCTAGGTTTTCAAAGGTTTACGACTTTTAGGGCATTGACTTTCTTATGAGACTATGATCAATCTATAGTACGTCCAAAATAATTAGACACATAACCTAGATTTTTTGGTCCCTTATAAGAAATATGAGGTTTTGTATCAGCCTCTGGTACAGAAGCTGTAACGTCTCGCGCGTATGCACTTTCATCAAGCTGTGCCGGTCTAGTGGTAACAAGCCTGGCTGGCGACCACGCTGCAACAACGGAAGAAATAAGAATCAGCCGAAGATTAGGCAGTTTTTAATTTAGAAATAAAAACGAAAAATGTGAATGCAAACGCACAAATTTTATAGGTACATCAATTTATGATCGTACATACATTTGTTAATTTACACAGTATGAAATTATAGCTGGATTATAAATTTCAAATTGATCAAGTTACCCAGCAGTGCATTTCAAAAATAACAATTTTTGAAATTAAGCCCTCAGAAAATAGATAATCAAACAGTTAACGAACCAGAACTTTGACTTCTTTTCTCTCAATGTAATAATAAGTAATTTTATTATATTTTCTTCGCAATTAAATAAATATGTTTCAAACGAATAGGACATATCTTTTTTCACTGGTGACCTAGATGTGGCTGCGACTCTAAATAAATATAACATAAACAGCGATGTAAGATTTAATCGATTTTTTACAATTTAGAACAGATTTAGATTTTAGATTTAGATTTAGATTTAGTTTGATATAAAAATATCAGTTTTTTATCAAAAAGTGGAATAGTTAAGTTGCTTGCAAAAATGTTGTTCCTTAACAAAAGAGTTTAACTGAAAAGATGATTTTTAATGCAAAATACAAATTTTCCGGAAACAGAATAGTTAAACTTAGACTGCGGATTTTGCAACCAGTTATAGAATTTGTTGCTTGAGAGTGGGGGGTATCAAATTATATGAGCGATTGTAGAATCTGAATCGAATCGTCAATGAAACGAGATTAAGTTGAAACCGTTGCTGTTTTAGCAAAAAAAGCTGCACTTGCAACTAGAAACGTAATTTTCCACGAAACATTTCCAAACAAAAGTGAAATATTGACATTGTTAGTTGAAAAAAATAATTCTAAAAAAACGTATTTTCAGCAAATGAGATGAATTTTTGACTAAAATGATGAATCAGCAAATTAGTGAATTTTAAGCAAAATAGAAAATTTAAAAAAAAAGGACGTAAATCTTTAACAATAAGAGAAATGATTTTTTACACAAAAAGGTTGAACTTTTAATCAAGTACCTGAATTTTTGACGAAGGTGAAGACTTTTTCAGAATTAGTAGTTTAGTTTTTGAAAATATAATTAAATTTTTAATGAACTACTAAATTTTTTAACCAACCGGAAAGGATTCCAAACAAAAATGTAAGAGTAGACTTTTCAACTGAAAGTAGCTAATTATTCTCGACAGGGTTTATAAAATGTTTATTAAACTGTAAGAAGTAAAGTTATAAGAAGTTAAGTTGTGCGTAAACACTAAATTAGATTATTTGTCTTGCTGGCCTTTATGGATTTACTTTCGCATATAACCCTTTGACGGTCAATGTTACAGCTGAGAAACACTTACTATTTTCGACTTTTCTAATTTTAAGGTAATGGGCTTAAAATTCCGCGAAATCAATGCGTGACCTAGATCAAAGTGGACTATTTCGTATATTGTAAGATGGTTTCGAGTTATTCCATACTCAATGGAAATTGAGAAAATAAATATTTAAAGTTTTTAACTGAAATATCGACTTTTCAACAGAAGAAGTTAATTTTTATCTAAGCAACATGACAACCATAAAATGAATTTTCAGTTAGTCCACAAGAAATACTTTAAAACTTTGTAATATTGTGCTTTCGGCATGTAGTGGACATTCTGCGGCTTCTTCAGGGGTCAAGTCTTTAACTTCTCCACTATTCATGTTTATTTTGGCCCGTTTCGTTCGCCAAAGACCTGTTTTATATATTCCACGCAAAATGATTTTTCCTTTTGGGTTTTTTTTATCGATTATCGCACTGACGTCGCCATTCGGCGTTGACAATACAATTTGTTCTGAAGTTGGGAGAGGCTTAAAAGCATTAACTTTGACTCTCAATTGAATTGGTTTCTCAGGAGGAAACACGAATTTTCGAAGCTCGAATATTCGGTTCGGATTACGAATGGGAATAAGTCTAATAAATTCAGGGTTTTCAAGCATAAATGCAATTGTGCGAGGAAAAATTTGCCTCAGAGTTGGAGTCCTGGACCTAGCACAAAGAGGTTGCTCGGCAGATGATGATGTCCCGGTAATATAATGAGGTCTGGCAGCAGGAGAGCTGGGCCCGATACGAAGAGTAAGCTCAGTCGATGGAAGACGCCCGGCAGTATAATCAGGTATGGCAGGGGGAGACCTGGACCTGGCACGAAGAGTGGCTTCGATAGTAGGATCGTTAATAGGGAACTGCTTTGACTGTGAACTTAATTCTGCAACAAGAAATTAGAGGATTAAATTTGTGTAAATAAGCAATCTTTCGTTGGTATTTTGAGAGTGGCAAATGCGATTATAAGTATGGAACCGGATTCTATAACCACACCTTTCAATATTTTCTCGCGGAACGTCTTGGGCCTTTCACAAATAATGACCTTTCTTGACTAACTTTTTAATAATGATATTTCTTTGACGACTTTCAAAATCATTATAACAGTTCATAAATAAAGTAATAAACAGTCATTCTTTCGAGAATCGCAGTGATAACTTCTTTGAATTCATAGATGTTTCATGATATTTAGCAGTCATTAACGCTGTAATTAATTTGAAATGTCTTGAAAAAGCCTCCTTGCAGTCATATTTTTGATAGTCAAATACAGTTAATTATATAAACAGGTTTTTAATTTTGCTTTCTTTGTTTTATTTCGGTTAAAGGAAGACGCTTAGTTAAAGGTTAAATAGAGTGACGGATAAACTGGATTATCAGTTGCAAGTTATTCCTTACACTTGTCCGTTGAACAACCGTATTTACCCCCCTCCCCTCCTACTGCAAAGTAACGAACCCCAAAATTCTATCGAATCTTAGAAAAGAATGTAATTTTTCGAGAAAGTAAGACATTTTAAAACCTTACAAAATATATCCAAAATTGTCAAAGAATCCGCAAAACTTTAAAGGCAATTTTTTTAATTTTACAGAATTAAAAAAATTCAGAAAAAATTTGAAATTTGTTTGAAGATTAGAAGGCTTAAAAGGTTGACAAGATTAGAGAAAAATAATTATTTTCATAACAATCGCATGAAAAGTGTTAATGATTTTTTATTTTGGAAAAATTTACTTTAAGAGAAAATTAAAGAATAGTTTCAAACACATCTGGAAAATGCAACAATTTTTTTTTAATTTGTTTTCTGTGATTGGACTCATAAATGAAAAAAAGTATTGATTTTTATATTTAAATAAGAGAAAAAAAATATAAAAAAAATATAAATTTAATATTCCTGATCGGAGAGATGTAAAATCATGAGAATGGCGTAATCTCATTAGAGGAATATTTTTCATGATGTAATCTACCTTAAAACATAATTATTGTGTTAATCAACTGCAAACCTAACTTTGTTCACTTTTTCACCTCAATTCGCATGCATAATCAGATATTTCTTTTACTTTAAACCGCTATAATAATAATGATAAATATAATAATGGGTTAAAAAAAAATAGAATCAAAATTCAATTCTACATTAAATAAATTTCAAAATAAAGCCATTAGGGGCAAGAAAATGTAGATCAAAATTATTTCAGTTTTATATTTTTAGGTGGAAGTCTCATACAACTAGCAGCAATTTAAAAAAAATGGCAAAAATACACTCTGTTTTTGGAAATCTGTTAGGTTTACGAAAATAATAAACACAAGAAAATTTAAATTTTGAAATTGGGAAATGCTTTAACAGTAAATTCTTATTTCCAAAATATAATTTTGGAGGTTATTAATTCTGAATTAATAACTATTTCTTAATTAAAATTTAATTTTTTTTTATCTGTCAATGCAAAACCATTTCAAAATTGGGAGCACTGAACTCAAGATGCGTTTAGTTGCACTTTTATCAGAATAAATGGCCAAGAGTGTGTACACAAAGGTTTTCAAAATGTCTAATTTTGACCTGAAAGGTACGTGCATCTACCAAAATAACCCCCTAATACTAATCTTGATTGAAATCCGTAAACTCATTGGATTTTTCCAAAACTTTGGTTTTATTTTAATAATTTTCACCTTAAATTATTGTTTAGTAAATTAATTTCCAATGATTTTTTGGTCAATTGAATGTTGAGCCCATTTTGTGATATTTGATCCACACAGTGACGGGTTTAACAGTTATGATCGGAAAAATTCTGACTAAAAGCAAAATTAAAATAATAACGTAGAATAAGAGATATATTATTTAATTATAATTACCAATTGAATTCAGAATAATGGCCAAAGATAAAGCCGGAGTACAGACAATCCGCATCTTTTCCGATCAGAAGACAAACTGATCGAAATATTAATAAAAAATCGAATTACCAATAAAACCGATAAATATTCTAATTCTTTATCAGAATATATAATATATCCTATAGTCGCTATATCTTAGATTTAAAGCTTCAGGCTCGCATTTTTAAGATATTTACATTTGATAACACTCAGTTTCAGCGAGAAAAAAATAGTTCAAACAAAGTAAAAGTGATGTCAGCATTTACGTAATCTTTTACTTTTCAGAAAGAGCTGATTTCTAAATAACGACGAGTTTATCAAAGCATTTGAATATTCAACTCATAAAGTGGCTTTTTTAATGAATGGTACGTGCCTTTAAAAAAAAAAAGAAATGAAATTCGACCAGAAACCGTTAAATGTGTTCGCTCATAAGAGACATTTGTTAGAACAATAGAAGTTGAATTAAACAAACCAAAACTTTTTCTGGACAAAATATTTAAATTCTCAACAAAATATAAAATGTACACATCTTAAAGCTATGTCAACAGTAAATTATTAAATTATCTACAAAAATTATGTCTGTCCTTCCGTCCATCCGTCTGTGAACGCGATAACTCTAAAAAAATGGAGTAAATCGAGCTTGAGCAAACATTCTTTTAGTCATAAGAGAAAGAACGGGTAGCTAACCATCTATTTTAGACACAAGTTGAGAAAGAAAATTTTCCAAAATTTTGCAAACATTTTTTTTGTATATAAAAATTTTTGTGTATAGATATTGATATTACTTAGAAAGAAAATCATTTATCCAAATTACTTTTTATGTGAGAAAGATGATTATGATATTTATAACCTGTATAAAATTAAAAAAATCAAATAAGAAAAAAATTGAATTATATGAAAAGTCAAGAAAGGAGATTAAATCTAAGGATAGCTACTGTTTTTTATCACTTAAAGATGAAGTGTGGTTAGTAAAGAGTTTCGCTAAGAACTACGGTCACGATATGAACATTATAGGAGAGAAAAATTTAACACACATAAATACTGTCCCGAGGCGCGATCACAGTTGCTAGCGGAGCAAGCCGCACTCGTAGCGCGCGACGAGAGTCTTACGTTTTCCTAAGTCCTAAAGTCTTCTCAACGGCATTATATAAGTCTTTAAATATAATGTATAGGATTCGAATGGAAAAGTTTGAATGCAAAAGCCTAATAATTATGTATTGTAAAGTGAACAAAATTTCCGATAATTTCTCGTTTTCGCGCTCCAACGGCCACCCTGAAAATGTAATTTAAAATTATAAAATTGCATTTGTGGATCTTTGGACCATTAATTTGAAAGGTCTGTGCATAAACATGAAAAAGAATAAAGGCCGATCGCAAAGCGCAAGATTTGATAAACGCACGCCAAACCGCCGCGCTGACACTGGCTATATAGCCAGCTGCGCGACGCAGAAACGGCAGTTCGTCGGGTCGGCGGCCGTAGGGTGTCCCCGTGGTAGCCCTTCGAGTGTAGGGTACGTCATCGTCAGGCACTCCTGACCAGCCTATCCGCGGCTTCGCTCCTGCCCCAGTTAGTCGTAACCGACTTGGTCAGCGGTCGACGGGTGCCCCCGGGGCTGCCCTTTGAGTGTAGGGTAGGTCGGCGTCAGGTGTTCCTGACCAGCCTACCCGCGGGTCCGCTCCTGCTTCCACTACCGTAGACGACTTGATTGGCGGTCGACGGGTGCCCCCGTGGCCGCCCTTCGAGGGTAGGGTACGTCAGTGTCAGGTGTTCCTGACCAGCCTACCCGCGGCTCCGCTCCTGCTTCCACTACCGTAGCTGACTTGGGTGGCGGTCGATGGGTGCCCCTGTGGACGCTCTTCGAGTATAGGGTACGCCGGCGTCAGGTGCTTCTGAGCAGCCTACCCGTGGCTCCGCTCCTGCTTGCGTTCCTCGGAACCAACTCAAGGAAGACAACCCCTGGGCGATCTCCAGCCTCCGCCTGCAGTCGGAGCCACGACCTGGTGCCCTGGTTCCCCAATTCCTCTCGCGAAGGGGCGATTAACTGTATACACAGCTGACCCGACACTTTTATTTCATTTTATTTCCAGAGTACGCCCCCAGGACAGCCCTAAGACCTCTGTCCGGCACTTTACGCGCTTCGATCCGTCGCCGTTATCCAATGCGTAGCTTACCGCCTAATAACCACTCTCTCGCACTCACACCGACAACACACACTTTCTTGTACATTTGAACCACACCACGAACACCACTTAAGAATGGAAATGACAAACAACACATACACGATCACACTACACACCAACACACATGCGATCACACGACACAACTACACTTAGAACCTAATTTGAAATGTATTCTTACAGGGAAATATATTGTTTATCTTTTTATATTCTAAATCGTTTGCTCGTTTCCTTGTAAAACCTGCTGAACTCCTGAACTCTGGCAGACTGAAGCGTCCGGTGGGACTATACGCAGGCGGAGCGAAACGAACCGTTAAATGGCGCTCGAACATGTTTTCTTTTTAATTCTTAAAATTCGCGTTACACAAGCGGAGTGGAGGTACCCCAACCCACATTTTCCCTTACCCTGTTTACCCCCGCCCTAATAAAAAATCACCTTCCACCCGTTTGTTTGGTATAAACGAATGAAGCGAGCTCCAGTCGAGATCAGTCGAGCCAGTTTTTCGACAGAGGAAAGACCGAACAGCACTAAATACGTACGCCATTTATATTATTAATTGCACCGAATTACCGCCAAATTCCGACCGCTTTACCACGTAACCCGACACCATGTCTTTGTCATGGATATACAACCTTTGAAGAGAGCAGCTCGAAGAGGAGCGCCAGAAATACGAGATCGACGCTGTGGGATCCCGCGCAGTTCTTCGACAACGACTGGTGAATTTTGTAAGCGCCCACGCAACACTCTTTTAAGACAAACCAGCAGACACACCAGATTACAAAGAGGAAATCTACTGCACCCAGGACCTAGAAGACATGCAGGCCGAACTAAACAGGCTTAGAAACCTGGCAACATCCTCACCCCGTGCCCTAAGAAACCCAGACACACCCGCACAATCAAACCAGACAATACCAGTACGGCACCTCGGACAGGAGAACGCAGCTGAAGACCTGGACAATACATCAATAATCGACCAAAATCTTAGACCAAATACGAAAGTAGAACTGCTACTTCGATGGAAAAAACGTCTAGGGGTTCCTCGAAAGACTGAAAGAACTCCAGAAGTCCTACAGTTTTACAGACAACCAAATTCTAAAAGCCTTCCCGGAGCTCCTTAGAGGGGACGCCCAGCTATCGTATCAAAATTGAGTAACCGATCTCACTTCTCTCAACGAAGTAGAAAAGACACTGAAAAAATTTTACCTCTCCCCACATGAGCTCAGACAACTAGACCAGCATATTTACAACCGAAACCAAGGAACCAGTGTACAAATCCGCAAATACGTAACAGCTCTCCTAACATTCACAAGAAGACGAGGAGGATTCACCGCAGAAAAGACAATGGAAACGTGGTACTACAACATGAAACCAGGACTACGGCTATACATCCGACTGTCGGATGTGAACACCCCCGACGCTCTAGTCTAAAGGGTTAAAGAAATAGAAGAAGCCCAGGAACTTTAGACAAAAGATATCCGCGTAGAACAACGCTTAACATACAAACCCTTGAAACAACCAACCTTTATTATTGATCCCAATTACAACCGCCGTGAAGTCTGCTGGTGCTCTAAACAACGAGGCCACGCCCGGGGAAACTGCCGAAACGAACCAAAGAAATTTTGCTCCTGGTGCGGAACCCACGATGTCCTCTCCAGAGATTGCCCATGCAAAAACCAGGGAAACGAGAAACGGGCCAATCATCATTAGGCTCACACTCAGCCCTGGACACGACACCTTACAAAGAGCCAAGGATCTTTATCCCAGTAAAAATTCAGACATATATCATGACTGCGCTAGTAGACCCAGAAAATCTCTGCTCCTACGTTAACACCGCTTGCTAAACACGAGATACGTCTAGAGGACCCTACACCGCTTAAACAACGCTATCAACCAGAAGCCCCAGCCATCCAGGAAATAATTAACAAGGACACGCTGGAACATTAGATACATGCTGGATGAAGGAGTGATCCAACCATCCAGAAGAACATAGAGCTCCCCAGTTGTCATTACACGCAGAAAAGACGGGAAACCCCTATTTTACATTTATTTCAGGCGGCTCAACCAGATATCGAAAAAGACGCCTACCCGATACCGCAGATCAACCCTATTTAGGATAAGCTACAAAGTGCTAAATACTTTTCTTCTATTGACCTGAAGAACGGCTATTGGCACGTAGCCCTCATAGAGGAAAGCAAACCACTCACCGTTTTTACCGTACCTGGAAAGGGACTATTTGAATTTACCGTAATGCCATTTTGGCTAAATGCCGCACCATTAACCTTCCAAAGCCTACTCGACAAAGTTATCACACCGGACATGGCACCGAATGCCTTCGCCCACCTGTTCGACATCATAGTCTGCACTGAAACTTTCGAGAAACACACTCAAGTGCTAGAAAAAGTTTTTGACAAACTCTTCGAAGCGATACTCAGACTAAACCTAGAAAAGTGCCATTTTTTCCACTCCAAACTAAAGTACCTTGGACACGCAGTGGACCAATAGGGCCTACACACGGACTCTGAGAAAGAACCCGCAATCAAGGACCTGACCCCAGCAAGAAACCTGAAAGAAGCCCGCCGATTTCTAGGACTCATATCGTGGTATCGAAAATTCATCAAAGATGTGGCCCGTGTGGCAGCCCCCCTTCACCAACTACTAAGGAAAAAAGCAATATGTCAATAGACAGACGAAGAGAATCATCGCATACGCCAGCCGCTCCGTAAATAAGACAGAAGGTAACTACTCCGCTACCGAACTCGAATTCCTCGCCGTAAAATGTGGAATATGGAAAATAAGAACCATTCAGGCCCTTTAGCTCGCGGGGCCATGGAGCTAAGGCAATGGGACTTGGAGGTAAAATACCGCCGCGGAGCTGCCAACCTGATAGCAGATAACCTGTCCAGACAACCGTATGAAGCCTGTGCCATACAAAAAGAAGACAAGAACTGGTAACAAAGACGACTCCAATCAGTCGAAAATAGACCCGCCGACAACTTAGAATACTGTATCTGCAACGGACGACTGTACCGACACATACGTTAGATTTCAACGACTACGCCCACGAGGAACAATGGAAGATCTGCGTACCAAAACGAGACAAAGCGAGGGTGCTAAAATAGGTGCACGATTACCCAAAGGCCGGACACCTCGAAGTAGCAAAAACTCTCGCCCGTCTGGCCCGACACCATTACTGGCCAGGCATGCTGAGGATGGGAGCCTAACACGTACGCAACTGCTCGAGCTGCCAGAAGTTTTAGCCCCAACAACTAGCTCCAGCAGGAACCATGCATTCCACAAACATGGAGCAAGCATGGGAAATGGTATCTGTAGACCTGATTGGACCTCTACTACGATCTACAACAGGATAGACGTGGTTACTTGCGATGCAAGATCGTTTCACAAAGTGGGTAGAAGTCAACCCGCTGAGGAAAGGAAAGCAACTAGTCAAAGACATTCACATCAAACACCGCCTTAGACCACCGTACACACCCCATTGCAACCCAGTAGAACAAGCAAATAAGGTCCTTAAAACGATGATTGTCCAGAACATCAAAACATCACAAAAGACGTGGGAACCGCATCGAAAGCATCAAGGCAGCCCTAAAAATAGCTCGGAAAGTCATAGCGAGTATCTTCGAAAAACAGCAGGGACACTACAATCTAAGACGCCGGAAATAGGCACCAGAAGTCGGTGACAAAGTGTTAAAAAGGACACACTACCTATCCAGAAAAATCAACAACCTTAACGCGAAGCTGGAAGGAAAATTCGAACGACCGTTCACCGTCAGGAAACGAGTCTCCACCGTTCTTTTTGACGTAAAAGACGAGAAAGGCAAAATCAGCCGACACAACCACGTAAAGGACCTCAGACCTTCTAACGAGGACCTGAAAACCGACGAACAGTCACAACCCAGCCACCACCAACATCAGACGTCTCCCACCACCACGACACCAACCACAACCGGCACCCCCACGCCTGAACCGCACCCAATCCGACGAAACAGAGAGGCAAACCGCAAGCGCGAGCAAGCCGCCCGCAAAAACCACCAAAACAAAATAATGACGGGAAATATCTTGCGTAGCACCGTCCAAGAAACCACTCATAACGAACATCGCCCAGGTCAGACTGCCAACGTTCTGGAAGCCACCACTAGCACTTTCAACACCAAACTCACAAAGGGAAGGAATCCCCATCATCACCTTAAGCCCAACAACACCAACAACAATAGTACTCAAACCGGAACCAGCACCTCCAGCACCAACTACACAAGGGGTAGAGATCCCGCTTATTACACTAAGCCCCTTAACGCCTCCTACAGCCACATTTAACCCGCAGCCAGCCCAACCAGAGAAGCAGCAGCCAAAACCTACTTTGGAAGCACCCATGGTGTCAGAATACCGAGTAATACCCCGGGACGGTAAGGCCAACCAGGTGCCACGAGGAACACTCCGCTTCCGGGTGCGACAGTGGAATCTACGATGCAGCATCCGGCTTAACGCCACCGGCGCGGTGCGCCAAATGGCAGTCGAGGATGACGTGAGTAGAGTAAAATTCCGACCGACATTGTATTATATATTGTTTTTTTCTTATTTTCTTTGGTAATCTTACATATAGCCACCAAAGAAATGATTTTTGTTTGTTTGTCACCCGAAATTTTACCCTCCCGAATAGGAAGGAGATGTAACGAACCGTTACATACCACCCAGGCCCTCGCGCACCAGTCCACCGATATTGCTCCCTTCCACTCACCACCTTCCAATGCGCCAAAGCGCCGCGCAGAAACGGCAGTTCGTCGGGTGCGGTGAACCGAGTAACATCGAGGATCTCTCACCTGGTGCAACTCCTCTGGCCGTCCTACAATCCCAGTAGACTGTCAGACCAGTGAGCCCAGATCTGAAACGACATTAACTCCAATACTATGACAGGTCTATGTCCATGTGAAAATAGTAGGAGGCCATAGCACATGACTAGGTTGTGTGCGCAACGCATTTCTGCTCTTATGAATCTGAAAACTCGAAGGTGCACGATTGACGGTCGGCAAAATACGGCGGTTCTATTTATATCTCGATCCACTTTAAACTAAAATCAAGAAATTTAAATTTTGATGTTTCCAGTATTATAATAGTCTTTTTTTAAAATCTTGATCCGCATTTTAAAAAAATTCAAGAAATTGTTGATTTTAATGATATTTGAATATTTTATGCGAAATTAT
>JAAAKG020145991.1:0-10767 GCA_010014905.2 Druon quercuslanigerum
TTCGGTTTGATTCTAGAGGAATCAAAACCGAACCGAATATATATATATATATATATATATATATATATATATATATATATACCAGTAGGGAGGGTCGACTTTTTAAACGAATTTTCATCACTTGTAATATTGCGGAAAGTTGAGTATTTGTGCCAACTAGAATGTACGCGCATGGTGGGCGAGTTGGGTTTTGTTCTTTAGCTCTGTTGAAAATTATAAAGTTGATTTTCACACTATAGCCGGGTAATCATCGCTAAAACCCATATTTTATCATA
Organism: Druon quercuslanigerum; assembly: GCA_010014905.2. NCBI lineage: Eukaryota > Metazoa > Arthropoda > Insecta > Hymenoptera > Cynipidae > Druon > Druon quercuslanigerum. The sequence goes on from JAAAKG020145991.1 coordinate 276, forward strand.
TTTCCTGCAATTTTCTATATTTAAACAGCAAAAAATGTAGATTGGATCTATGATCTCTGAACCTATAAACCTGGACTCATGTCCCCTGAACATCTCCTATTTGAAAATAATCGCTGGTCCTGTAAACTCTGAGCTCATTGACCCTAAACTTCGAAAACGCAGATTTTACAAACCCTGAACCCGTGATCACCGAAGCTTTGTATAAATGCTGAAGCCCATGACTCCTGGATCGATGAATCATGAGGCTTCAACATCTGATCCATCTATAAAATCGCAATCCTTGAAATAATAAAAGCAGCTTTTACAAAGTTAAACCGTTAAATTGGGAACATTATGAAATATTGTCTTTCGAACTCTGAAACATTGAGATGATTGCCATCAAATTTTTGAATCCTGTGTTCGTGCAATCGTAATCCTTAAATCCGAGTACCGTGAGCTTTTGATTATTGAATACGCATTCCATAAATTAAATATTGTATTCCATAAACATATGGAAATTTTAGAATTATGGTTATTCATATTGATTTAGAAAATGATTGGAATTTTATGGGGATTTATGAAATTTACGAAAATTTGTAGTAATTTATGAAATGTATGGAAATTGACGAAATTGTTGGAAAATTATGAAATTTATGGAAATTTATGACATTTATGAAAATTTGTGGTAATTGACTGAAATTTATGAACATTTACTGGTAACTCTTTATAACAGTTCTGCTGAAAGCATGCGCAATATTTCGGGATGGTAAAGTCTAAGTTTTCGCTTATTAGACGATTTCACGAAAGTAGAACTCAAATACGTTTATTTCTCTAGGGAAGTAGCAGGAAGTAAGTGAATAGGTCTGAAATTGGCCACTTACCAAACGCTATGCAGGTGTCGAAACTCGAAAGTCGAACTTTCAGAACGGGGCGTTGTGAAAAAAAAATATACTACGCTTTTCTCACAGATTTCACTATTCACACTGACTTGACACACTGAATTGAATTTTGCCTAAAGCTACGTTGCTATGGAGACGAAGTTTGTTAATAATATCAAACAAAAGTGTATAGCTTGCAAAAATTATATGTCATAATTCTGCTGAAAATATTTTAATTCTGCTTTTGTTACATCTCTATTACCATTTAAATGTATTTTTAAAACATTTGATTTACAAATTATTGAAGTCACCTGATAAAATGCAGTAGTATTTGACGATGACCAGATAATATTCTTTATCTGAAATAAACAGAATAACCCTCCTTTTTTTGGCTCGCGGGGCTGCAGCAAAACAGCACTTTATTGTATTGCTACGCGCGGTACATAAAATAACAGTAAGGAGATTTTGGTCTTAAATTCGCTCGCTGGTGCGCAAAAGGTCCAATCAAGCGCCATTATATAGAGAAAGAGCGTTGATTTTGCCTATTTCAGATAAAGTATCGTATGCACCACAGCAGTGAAGTTGTTTTATACTCGGATGCAGCTCATTTTTACTTCCTAGGCACATAATCTGCTATTAGATTGTTAATCAAGATAATTGTTTGATTTATTTGATTCAATAAATCATAGAATTGTTCAATACAAATCAAAGATGTAAGTTCAGGCAAAGTATTTATAGTAGCCTTTGTCGAATATTAAGGTAAGATTATGGTAAAACGTTATCTTTACTTGCATTAAATACTCCACGAAAATAGAAAATATTATGCCATAACGATGAGGATCCTCAACCTTGAGTAAAATTAAAAATGTTCCTCGCACTGAAAAAATGTCGAGTTAAATCAGTTTTACGAGGTGGTGAAAAAACTGAATTTTTAAAATTAGTTTTAGTTTATCAAGCCAAGAGAATAGTTGACACATTTTCGTAGACAACGCTTTAATTAATTTCTTATACAGAATAAACAATGCTTCTGAAAATTAAGATTTTGTATAAGAGTTTAACCAGAATCTTACCGCTAATAGATATTTTGTAATATTAACCATTGCTCATTTTCTAAACAGCTGAAATGTATAATGCTTATATAATACATTTTTTGCACATGCTGACAAGTCTTTCTTTTGGAGAATCTGATTACCTTGGTCAGTTCTATTCCATGTTTGTAAATCTCTGAAACCAAGGTAGTCACATTTCTGTATAAAAATTCTGTTTCATCCAGGTCGTGGTTTTTCTTTAAACCCCACTTAAATTTTTCAGTAAGAAAATGTATGGATCATGGTCAATGATCGGATGTTCTGGTGATAATAATGTAGATAATAAAGAAGAAAAAATTAACTTTTGCATTTCCATATTGTTCCTTGGAACTGTCTTGATTCTTGGAATTTAGCTTTCAGTTACATCATCGTAACGTTTATCAATTCTTCACGGTAACTGTTTAGTACTTTTTTCTAAATATGGCAACATTCATTTGTCCTTTGTTTGGCGAACCACAACAATTTAAAGAATGCTAACGTGCTAACGAAGTTCAAAATTTATATATTTATCTTCCTTTACCAGTAGTAAGTAAAAATCGAATCATCCAAATAAAATAAGCCTTCCATAAGAAGTATGTTTCAATGCAGAGCATTATACGAAAGGCTACTTGCAGTAAAATAATACAGCAAAAGTTTGAAATTATCAACATTTCTGCACACACTAAAATGTTTGATGTTTGTGCCTGCAAGTGCGGAGACTGTAATGACTGTTCCTGCTGCTCAACCAAAAAAATACCGGAAGATGTGGAGGGCCTTATTTTAGATCAGAGAAGAGAGCAAAGTTTGCACCTGATTGCAATTTCAGTGAACCCCTCTGTGCCTGAAGGAATCAATGTACATACCGTAAATAATGTAAATTGTATCCTTCATGTCCATGATAATAATCATACGATGTGTATTGATTTTACTGTTCCTGAACAAAGTAATTGTAGATTTGCACCTGGGAGAGGTAATTTCCGTGCCCAACCGAAAAAACCTAGACTTGATGAAGAACACGACAATGCTGATGATGAAATTTTAGAGCCATTTTCACGAAGCTCATCAAAAAATAGGGTCCAAACTGACTAATACGATGTTGGTAATCGAAAGACTTAGGGTTTCCGATAGAGTCACTGCTGCGTTAGAAAAATGCAGTGCCTGTGGATTTCAAGGTCATTACTGAAGACAAAACCAAATTAATTGTCGATAAGAGTAAAGTTGCTCGAGAAAAAAGGAGAGTAAGAAATAAACTTGCTACTAAATTGACGAATAGTTCTGTAGTAAAAGGTTTGTATTTCGATGGTTTTTGAGATGAAAATCTCCACAAATATAAGAAAGGGAAGAAAATTTACCAAGAAACAATTACAGAAGATCACTATTCTTTACTATTATAAAAGAACCTGACTCCCATTATATTAGACACTTTACACCTACTCATGGAAATGCTACAATTATACGTGAAACTGCCAATTTTTTTCATCAAAAATTACTACTGTTAGTACTGATATATCCGAACTTACAGTTATAGAATGCGATGGAACTGTATTGAGCACTGGAGTTCACAAAATTATCATACGATGTTGCAAGGAGACGGTTAATCACCCATTGCAGTGGATTATATGTCTGCTACACTTCAACGAACTACCTTTCCGACATTTGATTACATTTTTAAATGAGCACGCTACTGATCCAAAATTTCATACTGGACCGATCGGTCGAATGTTGCAACATTGTGAAATCGTTTCAATTGTTACCTTCGTCATATTACCAGTAGAAAAAAATTACCAGTCACAAACCCTGTGGATCTCAGCAAAAATAAAAAATACCTATATGATAGTTTTGACGCAATCAATTCTGGGAAATGTTCCGAAGAACTATCAAATCGGATTCCAGGAACGATAAATTGAGCTCGACTTATCACCGCAGCGAATCGAATTCTGAGGCTATATATGGCGACTGTTAAGCCGACAAAAAATCTGACCTCTATTCAACTATGTAGCAAATGTGTACGTACCTTTTTGGTTTCAATTAAAAACGACGACGTGAATAAAAGATGGTGCAAAGCATTTATTTAATTCTATTATCAGCAAGATATCTTGACTCCTGATCTCCTATCTAGCTCCTGATATTGCAGATTGATGTCGATATTGATAAAGGCATAACCCAGGAAGTTAATGCCTATACAAAAAATTATTTTTCCTTCGCTTATAACAGAAAGGGTCAGGTAGAAGGGACTTTGTTTACTTTAATTGCAAATAAAATAATTATTAATGTCCTGAAAGTGTACATTCATATTGTAAAATTTAATTAAAACATCACAGTCAGGCGAAATAATCAAAATACACATCAGACTCAAAATATTCTAGTTAGGATTCATGATCTAAAGATCTTGGGTTCATAAATAATGCACGTAGAATTTCCGTATTCAGTTTTCAGAGGTTTAATAATCAGTAGTCAAAGATTAAAGTTTTATAAACTCGGAGAACAATATTTGAGTGCTTTATGAATTCAGAGTTTTTACGTTTAAAACTAAAGGGTTTTAGTTTGAAAGGAGCGTGATTTCAGCGTTTCCCGGAATTAGATTCCATGGAATTATTGTTTATGGACGTAGAACACAAGGATCATAGACTTATACTTTATAATTCACATATTTAATAATCAAAAGCTCACGGTGCTTGGGTTTAAGGACAAGATTTCACAGATACAGGATTCAAAAATTTGAAGTCAGTGACCTTAATGTTTCAGGGTTCGAAAGTCAACATTTCATAATGTTCCCAATTTAACGGTTTAGGTTTGTGAGAGTTGCTCTTATTATTTCAAGGATTGTTATTTTATAGCTTGATCATATGAGTGGGATAGGTTTTAGAGAATATGTGTTGAAGACTCGGGACTCATCGATCCAGAAGTCATGGGCTTAAGCAATTATATGAAATTTCGGTGATCATGGCTTCAGGCCTTGTGAAATCTGCGTTTTGGAAGATTAGGATTAATGAGCTCAGAGGCCATAGACCCAGCGCTTATTTTAAAGTATTATATATTCAGGGGACATGCGTCCAGGTTTATAAGTTCAGACATCATAGTTCCAAAATACATTTGTAGCTGTTTTAAATATCAAGAATAGCAGAAAATATGATAAAATATCATATTTAGCGATAATTGCCCAGCTACAGGTTGAAAATCAACTTTATGGCTTTGGACAGATCCAAAGAACAAAACACACCTCGACCACCTTGCGCGTACATTCTATTGTGCACAAATACTCCAATTTCCGTTCTATTGTAAGTCATGAAAATGTGTTAAAAAATTTCGTTCCGCCCTAATATACGCGAGTTATCTTTTTCTTTGCAGGGGCGGGTAGAAAAACAAATAATAAGGTGAAAAGTCTGATCAACTTTCTGTGCTCGATAAGTATACAAACGTTGACCAACTGATTAATGAAATTTATAAAATAAAATTAATTGGACTTTTAATAATTTGTATGCAACTGTGCACATTCACAGCTGTGCGAAAAGCTTTGCTTCGGAAAATCGATAAATTTCTGTAATCCTCAAAGTAGTTTATCCCAATGATTTTTTTATTAACCTACTACTCTCGAGGATTATGTTTAAACATCCCCGGGAAACTATCCGAACGGACACATGTGTCTCAATTCTAATCCAGGTGTATTATACCCGGAGGAAAATGTACACATGTCTCCGTTTGGGTGGTTTCCTAGGGATTTTCAAACATCAGCTCCAAGAGCATTAATTTAAAAAGTTGTATGGAAATTGCTAAAATTTCAGTTCATTTCATTTAACTAATATCATTAATCAACTGGTAAAAGTTTGAACTTATCGAGCGAGCCTTAAATTTAGCTTTTCTGTACACCTCGAATGTTGTTAACTTGGCGCTAGAGGTTAAGTAGTGTATTTATCTTTAATTGAAAAATATAGTTCAAATTAAAACAATATAACGCAAAAAAAAAGAAATGTAGTAAGTCGAATGCCGTACTCGATGCTGCTGTCCGACAGACCCCGCTCACTGCTGTGTAACCAATCAGAGAATCTACCGGATACCCACCTCGCGTCTGGCACCGGACATCTATACACTGCCTTTTTTTAATTCTGCATAAGTCGATGTCCTCAATTAAAATCTTTTGAGATTTTTAAAACTTTTTTAAACTCTTCTAAAATCTTTAGAATTTACGCTGAATTACTTTTAATTCCTTCCTCTTTTAAATTCTGCAAAATTCTCTCCATTTCTTAGAATTCTGCAGAAATAAAAAAAGGTGTGCATCTTATTTCACTAGTAGTTTACCGCCGACCAAAATTGATGAATCCAGAAATAGTTGAAAAGAATTCCATGCTTTCAGAAGAATAAAGATAATTCACAACAATTGATTGAATTCTACCTTAAACAGGGACGGTCACTGATTATTTGCATAATGTACGAATTATCTAGACTTACTGAAATTATTTGCGCTACGTGCAACAAAATTCCCTCAATCTATTTTACATTTCTACTTCTTCCATGCACCGAATTTCGGCTATCCAATATTTTATGTGGAACATTTTTAAATTAAAGCATTGGTTTTTTGCAAAGTTCTTTTACGGTTTGATAAAACTTGAGACCATCCGATTTGAAGAATCATATTCGTTATTACACTTCATTATTATTTTTTTTTAAATGCTGAAAGTAAGGTGAAGTTACCGCAGTAGGAGATACTGCTTTTCGGGATCGCACGCACACTTGAAACTACCTGTGCATGGTGCGAGATTATCGGTCATCAACAAAACTTCTAAAAGTTCATTACCGGAGGCCCCGGAAATGGCAAATGGCGCCATAGGATGTGAATGTAACTTAAAGGCCAACCCACTTGTAATCCTTCATATAAAGAGGCTCCGAGTCGGCGGCGTGCTTACGACATCATTATGACATCTTTACGACAACTTTAGGACATCCTACGTCCATATCGTTAAGATCTCTTTACGATATCGCAAAGACGTCGTATAATCTGATGATGTCTTGACGATATCGTAAAGATATCGTAACTTCATGGACATAGGATGTCCTAAAGATATCGTAACGATAACGTAAAGCCTTCGACTTAATTTTGTGCCCACTCGGCTTCATCAAAAATATTGTACACCTGGATGTGACAAGTGTTGGCTGGGTGGGGGGAATATATATATAGATATATAAATTAAAATCATTACTTTTAGAACCGCTGGGCAACGATTTTACCTATAGAGAAAGAGAGGAGCAAGGTAGTACGAAGAGTCCAGCGGCTCTAAAAGTAATGATTTTAAATCTGTTATTCGTTGCTCCTCGCAGCATCTCCCTATTTTAGTGTTTTCTCAAAATATAGGTAAAGTAGAAGAGCAGTAATTCATGACAAACTTGTAGATCTTTTGTAGGTGCAAAATTTTGGTCGATTCATATCTTTTCTTATGTTGCTTTGTTTGACCACAAAATGGATTTATTGATTTTTCATTATTTTTTGTGCGATAAAAATTTTAATTTTCGATTTTCTAACAAAATTTAAAAAGTTTTAAGGATAGTCTGCGCGGGGGCTTTAAAAATTCACGTTTTTGTTTATATTTATGTTTTCCCATATCACGCTTTCTTTGGCTTCAAATGTTCATTTTCTTTTGGTTCTTTGGATTTTGAAAATCCTATAACTTCGGTAATTTTTTTTTGTCAAAAAGAGAAATGGCTAGTAAACGAACTCGATCTTTCTTTTTGGTCCCGCAAACTGAATGATAACATACAATCCGAACTGATTAGTCTTTATACGGGGCCCCAAAACGTCAACATTTGATGAAATCCACTAATGTCAATTTTAAAATCAAACTAATACCTTTTTAGTATGGATAAAAATGTAATAATTCATTTTTTTTGCTATCAAAATTTGAATTTTTGATTTTTTTAACAAAATTCAAAAATTTGTGAAGTCGTAATCTGAGAAAACTTTAGTAGATAGATAAAAGTTTATTTTTCACGCTGCAGGCCTTAAAAAATTGACTTCCTTACACTTCCATTTTTATAGAATTTCCTTACAACTACCTCTTAAAAACTTACATCCATCCACATATTATCTCCAAGCCTACCTTACCTTCCTCGCTTCGCATCGCCTCGCACGCATGTCGCTGCTTTCTCGCCTCGCACGCATGACGCTATTTTCTCGCCTTGCGAGCCTCTGCCTCCACAGCTAATCCCTAATTCTTATCTACTATTTACAATATGTATAATTTTCTTGAATTTACTTTCTCTCCTATATACCACCTTTCCTTCTCCATACCTCCTCCTTCCTTCTCTTCTTCTCCATCTTATCCAACACCCTCTTTACCCATGTCACGGTCCTTTTGTCCCCCCTTTCATGCAACAATACCTCGATGGTTATCACACTTCTTTCCACCTCTCCACACCTCTCCAACCAGTGTTCCACTTTTGCATCCCCATTCCCGCACAAATCACACATCCCCTTCTCTCCAGAAAGCCAGAACACATCGTTCCCAATAAACCTTGACTCTCTTATTCTCTCCTCCCCTGCTTCCTTCTATCTCTCCATGCTGTTTCTGTTCTAAAATACCTTTCCCTTTCTACCTCCATCCTCACATCACTACCTCTATTCTCCTTCTCCGACTAACATTTCCTAACCAGCTTACTTCCCCCCTCGTCTAAAAATTTATCCTCATATTTAAACGCTCGGCTCCCCGTTATAATCCCTAAACTCGTTCTTCCTGTTTCCCTCCTGACAATATAGTTCGGCGTATTCCTTGCTAACCCCGATGTCCACTTTACATACCTCTCCTGCATCGTATTTACCTCCTCACTTTCCTTCCACCCGAGAAAACTTTAATAAACCTGAAGTATTGTTGCCAGAAATAATAGAAAAAGATTTTATGAAGTTATTTAATTAAATTTATTTGTTTTTAAAATATGCCTTCACAATAACTCTTATGATTGACACCCATCAGTTTACATCAATATTTCAGATTTACTTAATTATATTTATATTTCTGAATGGTACTTATTTTACATCATTTAATATTGATATCAATATGAAGAAATTTCTATTCAATTATCATTTTAAATAAATATTAATTATTCATAAATTCACCCATTTATTAATATATTATATATTAATAATTAATTATGAAATTCCTTCAATATTTTGCCTTATTATCAAATAATAATATTTAGTTATGTTTTAAACGCGTATAATATAATTTGGAATTAGTGATAAATTTCTAAAAAAATTACTATAAAGTAGCTTTTATCCAGATTTCAAAAACAGAAACTCAGAGATTAAAATTATATTGCAGGGCCTGAGAGTAAAACTCTAGAAAGCTTAAAGTAAGTAGGTTCTAAACCTAACTATTTCGGATAGCAGTCCACTCCCTTCGGGATCGTTTGGAAATATCTTCGGTTAGGTTCTCATCGGGAGGAAAACCTTCCAGCATTTTGGAGGTTTACATCTTACAAAGATTTAATCCCCGGAACTTTTTTTGATCAGTACACAAATGTACCTGCTCTCCTCGGGATTCAAATCCTAACCAGTTGCTGCCGCAACCCATCCGTTTCTGTGTGATTGAAAAGGAGGCAACATCCACTCGGGATAGGATCACTTTTTCCCTGCAGTAAACATTTTCGGATTTTGAGACGAGTTAAGGCGTTTCCTCAGGGTTGAAAATTAGCCCATGTATTACTCTGCCAAGCTTTTTCTCTACAATTATGCATTGTTTCATCTCATATTTTAAACACAGAATATAAATTTAAAATGCTGAAAATAAAAGAAAGTTCTTCTCGAAAAATGGTCTGGTTCTTGTTTTATTATAATTAATTGAAAATTCAAGCATTTTATACACCTAGGAAGGAGCAAATCGCTAACATGAGTGCACCTATGGCGAACGGCTCGAGCCCAGAACTGAGATTATTGACTGTGATGGCTCACTCAACTTTGCTATTGTTAGAGATAAGAGCCGGCTGAGAGAAATTAAAATTGACTAAAAGATTACGGAATTTAATTTCAATATTATGCATTAGGTGCATTCGATAACGACGAGACGATTAAACAAATATTGGTTAAATTGCAATAAGTTGTTTCATTTTCAAGATTACACTTGAAGGGTATGCAATTCACAGCCTTGTTTTTAGAAATTCTTTTTCCAGAACTTTCAAGTGAAAACTCTGCAATCATAAGCATTGATCATTTTTTTCTCTTTGTTTCTTGAAAACATGAATTTTTAACCAAAAAATCTCACATTCAACGAAATAGTTGTATATTCAACAAAAAAGATGATATGTTAACCAAGACGATTCGTTTATTACAAAAAAGACAAATTTTTAAATAAATAGTGCAATCTCCGGTGATTGAGCCAACCAAGATGGTCCCTGCCACCAAATCAGATGATCTTGTAACTGTGATGGTGCAATTCCTCTTGAAGCACAGTCTGCAGGATTGTCGATTCCAGGTACATGTCGCCAGATAGCATCAGGTAGAATCCTTTGGATCTCAGAGACCCGATTAGAGATGAATGTCATCCAGCGTAGAGGGTGACCTTTAATCCAATCTAGAGTATTGGC